>JAVCKT010036827.1:0-58958 GCA_032273925.1 Rhynchotus rufescens | reverse complement strand
TTAGACTTGCAAGCAGAGACGTTTGTTCTCTCAAAGATCACAAAGAAAAAAAAATCCTTGAAGAGTCAATAAAAACGTGTAAATGAACAAAAAAATTAAAACAGATCCTTCACTCAATAGAGCTAAAACGGTGCAATTGAAAGTGAATATATTTCAGTAATGCAGGTAGGAATTAGAAAGTAGGAGTTCTGATGTTTTTACTCTAAGATTTGAGGGATTTTAATTTCAATAATGCTTTTGGGTTTAGAATTGTCATTTTAACTCAATTTCTACTTAAATACCTAGCACAAGCAGTAATGTAAAATCATAAGACATATTCTTTTACTGTTTTTGTTCTGTTGTGCTTTTGTATTAATGAAACCTTTCCCAAGCAGCCAGGATGTTTAGATTCAAAACTTTTTACCGGTTTGGCATTGCCTCTGATCACAAATCGGTTTGAGTGTCTTGGACAATAAGTAGACTGCAGAGCTACAGTTTGTCTCGACCCTTCATTGAGGACAGTACTGGAGCAGAAACCTTTGAATAGATCATCTGTGCTGTCTCCATCTTTATTTCCTCCAATATTAAATGTCATGAAATTTAAAAAAATATGATTGTAAAAAGTGAGCAGATGAGTCACAGCTTCTTCTTGTTGAAATGATGCCCACCCTGTTTATTCAAACCTGGTGTCTTCCAAATCATTAAATTATGGAAATAAAAAAATACAGTTACCCCTCTTCATTTTTTTTCAGACCCCCTGGCTGAGTTTGCTTCTATTCCAGTAGTGTTACAAAGTTGCTGGGCTAGAAAATCAATCATTAGCAGCCCATTTGAATATTAGACAGCTAATATTAATGGTGGTGCCAATGCAGGCTACAGATCCTGTTGCAGAAAGGAGGCCTGAGGTTCTCTCCCTGTCCCTCAGCCTGGTCAGGACTCCACTAGACCATTACAGCTTCTAAACGAAGCTGGGCTCCTGCTCCAGCCCTGAATATCTGTCTGTGTGTTTCCTGGCTTCTTGTAATATTGTTGGTATTCAAGTTACACAGTGAAATGAGGATGATTATAACACTTTGTGAAGAGAGCCAAGACTGGACTTCCATTGACTTTATGAATTCCCAATGAATTTGACAACCCTTACTTCACTTACTTTACTTGAAGTTCTGAGAGAGAAAGTGATACTAGTTGCTGGAAATATGTTATATAATTTTCTGTACTGATCATGTTCTGTCTAACAAAATGTATTTACTGTACTGATAAGTGTGAAGTATGAAAAAAATCACAAGTTCACAGACTGAAAAATCACAGAGTGTTCAGAAATAGTAAGTGAGAATGGTAGGCTGGCTTAAATTATTGAAATTAAATATATATATGTTTAATTTGGTTTTATTTTTTTTTCAGACCACGATAACACAGTGAGTTCATATTTTCAAGCTTTCCTTTACGCATACTGTTAAAAGTTGATGTTTTCAGATGAAAACTGAGATTCCCATGCATCAGATACTCCTGGAACTGGAATTGTAGGAAAAACAATGATTGTGTGACCCTTGATAATCACCTTCATCTAGTCATGGGCTATTTTGCCTTCCTGAAGGACATAAGAACCGTCATTATTGTTCACACCACAGTGCTAGTCAGTCATACTGTCCACCAGTGGTTACTCCTGGATGTTTAGCGAAAAAAAAGGACAAGAATAACATGCATAAAAAATGATCTTCCTGACCTCCTAAATTAATGACTTTTTAGACCATTAGGATTTGCAGCCAGACTATCATGTTCCACAGCCTTTTCTCATCCTGTTCTGAACCCACTGACATGATTAGCTGTGAACATCTCATAACCAGGGAACTGTTTGTGCACCACAATAATTTTTTAGGACTGACAGATGGCTGCAATTGACTGCAGGAAGCAACTGAAGTGGCCCCGTTCTGTTGTTGGTTTTTTTTTTTAATCCCTTTTCACCTGCTTCTCTAAAAGTAGTAGGGAGTATAGTGTCAGCTACCAAGGCAGCAGAAAATGGCAATACCTACTTTACCTATCTTGTTGTTTCAGTCACTTGTGACAGAGGACTTGGGAGCAACTTAGTCAACATCTTAATGGAGATGCCTGTTAAAAATACACTGTTATCTGGTTTGTTGTAAAGAAATTAAAAGAGCAATGTACAATGAAAGATGTTACAGCTAATCAAAATGGTGCCATTCTGCAACAGTTTTGTCTCAGCGTAAATGACTGCACATGAACTGGGGCAATAGGGATGACGCCCAAAGTCTTCAGAAGATCTTGACACCGAAAGACTTGAGTGTTTGTTTGCAGTGTTATTGCCCCAGTTCTTTTAAACCTTTCTGCTTTTCATTCAATGTGCCAGTGAACTTGTGATGATGTCCTTATCTTCACCTGCTTCCCTTGCTACTAGTGAGAAAATTGTACCAAAATGGAGGAAAGAGCCAGTTAATTCTGGTAGTTTGCAGTATGTCATTTTCAATTAAGAGCTGCATTTTGCAAGCAGGGAGAGCAGAGAGAACCTTTAATTTCTCTTTCTTATTCCTCTAAAGTATGCAGTAAATGATTTGGAGAAACAAATGGGGAAGAAAATTTTCTCCATACCTGTCCCGAGTGTCTACAGTTGAGTTTTCAAGAGGCCGGACTTCTTGTTCCTCACTGATTCTGCTGTCCAAGCTGGACATCCATAGCTATCACATCTGTCAGACTCATTTCCCTCTGTACACAGAAGCTGTAGAAGAAACCAGGGAATCCTCTTGAAATATCACCATCTTAGCTCCAAACCTTGCTTTCCACACGCTCTCTCAGCCTCTTACCCTTCCTCTGCTATTGCCGCTGTTGCCTTTTTTCCCCATTCGGATACTATTCTCACAAATGTTCAGTTACCCATTCCTTTGCTTTCTTGCTTCTTAGTCTCCATTCTGACTAAGCTTCTGTTTCACATTGTCTTTTCCCCCTCCTCAGTTTCCCCTTCGCCATTTACCTGCCTTTCCAACCTTCTTCATCTAAGGGTCCCTTTGAAAAAATTAAATGAAATGTGATGTAGACTAAATAAATTTTCCAAAGAGAGATGGAGCTAATAGGATATGCTCATAGCTGTCTCAGTCAGTTTAATTTGGTTGTATGTCACTCCTTTTTCCACCCCCCCCTACAATTTCTTTAACTAGGGAACAATTTGGACCAGAAATTGTGTTTTGTTACAAAGTAAGTGATATAATGAAGACGAAGTTGCAACTGGTGAGCAGCCCTGACAAAATTGACCATGAACATGAAGATTCTTCTTTGAAAGGCCGACAGCAGACATGTAGCTCTATTCTGTGGAGAGAACCATGGGGACAACTAGCTGTTTTCCTGGGTTCGGTGGAACGTCAGTTTTGTGGCAGTCTGGTGCTCACATCTGCAACTGCTGCTTTCACATTTGGGTACCTCATTAGGTGTGGTTGAAAAATGGAACCTCTTCTCAGCGGCTTTAGGGGTTTTTCCAGCTGTTAAAGCTCTAGGAGGTGAGGAAATACGAGGCTGAGCAGTTAGCTAGGAGTTTGAGCGGAGTGAAGGATTAATGGGGCCATTTTTCTGAACTAGCCACGTGCGAAGGAGCCAAGTCTTGTCTATTTTTAGAGGAACTACAATAGTGGTCAGCAACAAGCAGTGCACAAGGAATTAAGGATTTGACCTTGATCTAGGGTAGCAAAAACCCATTCAGGTCCATTGTGATAGAACTATACTATTTGATTCAAATGTGATGCAGAAGTTTGAGCATAGTCTGTTAAAATAGTTTTATTTGAATTTTGCTTTTTCTGATAATAGGCACTCTCCCAATTAATGAACAAAGGCAGCTGCACAGTGATTATTTTACAAATCTCCACGTTCTATTTTTACAGCTGTTGTACAGCTATATTTCTTGACTGCAGCAAAACTGGTTAATACATTGTAGGTGTCTCTATTTGATTACCAAATCTCAGTCAGGCAGAGTCAGGTCACAAACCTCCAATGGACAAATATGTGTGAGTTTTTCAATCAGATCTGACAGAAATTAATTTGAAAGTAACATTTCCCTTTGAGAGGCCTTCTGTGTGTGCTTGTGCACACAACACTGGTTTTTCCTTCTGGAAACTCTTAAAGAGGGCCCTGATTTTCAGGGAATAGCTTTTCCCTTGCTGAATAGTAATAGGATTTGATATTATATAGGACAACATCTTTGAAACTTTGATTATCCCACCAGAGAAAATACTTTCATGTAAACAGGTTAAAGCCATGACATTCTGCCTCTGAAGAGATTTATCTTGTGGCTTTATTCTGCTTCAGATATTTTATTTTATTTCTGTGACATCAAATGCTAACACTGTTCAGCTGGTATTGTTTTGTTTGATGTCTTTATAGCAGACACTCATTGAACTGGGGCAGAATATAGACAGTCACCTGTAGGTGGGTGGGTGAAGTTTGGAAATAAGAAGATTAGATAAGGTGATATTCAAATATCATGCCAGTAGCCTGGTCCAAAATGTATGCTCTACCAGAGATCTGGTTTGCGATACCAGCTCTGCACTCCCTTGGGCATCCAGGCCCACCTTGGCACTGTCCATTGGAGCTGTGGCCTTCGCCTTGGTGCCCGTTACTCCCTTGCCCTCCCCAGGGCAGGGATGATGAAATAAGAGTCCCCCTCATGAAGTGTGATTCCTTGGGCAAGTAGTCAAAAGAGAGGCCTGTGCTGGGTAGAGCGACCTTACTCTTAAAGATCTTAAGGTCTTAAAGGTCTTAAAGGTCTTAAAGGTCTTAAGATAGAGCTGAGGGCATAAAAGTCATGAAATGGATCCTGAATTTCTAGATTATTTCCAGACACTTCTTACTTCTCCCGTGACTATAATGGAGAAGGACAACAGTCCAGCAGACCAGTACAAAAGTGATATACAGTACATTTAACGATGGGACCTGATTTCCCATTCCTTATCCTGAGCAAGTGAGCTGTGCATTGCTGTGGTCGATTGCATAAGAAAGAAAGGTACCAAGGTGACTCCTCTGTATTTGCGCTACCAGGGTTTCTGCACATGATGTCCATGTGAGCTGACCACAAATACGCCAAGGGAGGGCAATGTGGAAGAAATGCTTGAGGAGGAGAAACTTGGAGAAAAGCTCGGGCCTAAGCGAGGCGTTGGCATTCGAGAAGCTGGGGCAATGGGGGCGATGCACCGTGGCCACTTGCAGGAGGGCCGGTTCGCAGGGGCTCTGCTCCCCCACGTTCCTGGGCGGCACAACCTGCCCTCCACATGGCTGCAGGGAGGAGAAACGGAGCGTGGAGCGGAGCGAAGGCCCCGCGGCCAAACTGCCGCCCGCCCCGTGCGGGGCCGCGGATGAACCGCCCCGGGGAGGTCCACTCTTTACTGAGCATGTGCTCTAGATTTTTGATTGACTCTCCTTTTAAATGAATGGGAGAAAGTTTTTCACCAGTCAATAACAATTATAAATATGGCTGCAGTCACTCAAGCTCCACCTGGATGTAAAGAAAAGGTATAAAAGGTGAACAAAGGAGGAAAGAAAGGAGAGGAAAGATTCCATTGTAAATTTTGTATTAGTTGATGGGCTGATCCTGTTTTCGTCCCCTTGGATCTGGATGCTGCCTGAGGAGACTTGAGACTGAGAGTCCTCTTCCATCTTCTGGGATGAGTGATGATCATGCCTTTGTACAAAAGAACTAGCTACGAACCCCACGCTGTAGTAGAGAATTTCCTGTACTGACATCTGAAACCTGCTTTGTAAATGTTGCCTTTGAATAAATCATGCTATTTGTGAAATCAGCTACTTGTTTGGAAGGCAATTGGACCTACAGTTCACAGACTGTTCGTGAATCCAATATTGCCAGAGTTGAGCTTGTAACTGCTCACAATATTCGGGAACTCGATGAGCTCTTAGGATGGCAATTGGACCTACAGTTGCTCATAAATCCGATATTGCTGAAGTGGGGCATATAGCTACCACAGTATTTGATATCTCCTTCCCCACAACACCATGGTTTTCAAACTGCAACAGGCAGGTACTGGTAGAAACCTGGTGGAAAAGGCTCAGGGTCCTCCTGTGTGAGCATGGGTCCTGCTAGGCACTATAAGCCCTGTAAATGAGTGAGGTAGTGGCCTCACTATGCCAAAATATCAAATAGTACGTGGTTCTGTGGAAGCAGAGAGCTTTATGCTGTCTACAGAAGTTCCTAGAGGATGGAGCACGTGCCACTTTTCTCAGCTCTCCAAAGAGTCCCTCTACACACACACACAAAGGATAAACTTAGATGTTATACTAGGTATTTATTATGTGAGGACAAGAAGGGGAATGAAGAGGAAAAAAAGGGGAAAAAGAACTCCCAAGAAATAATCTGCAAGGAAGTTCAATAAATCAGTTTATACAATTTTAACTGTGAGAATGTAAAATCTACTCTCAGAGTCAAATTGTAGCATGCAATAAATACCAGTTTAATGTGTATTCTTTCAGTCAGTGTCTGCAGCTGTCCCAAGCAGCTTAAAATGTTTTTAGAGATGTAGAGAATGTAGAGAAGCATCTCTAACAATCAGGAAGGTCTTCCTGAAGTAAATACAGAGGGCTGTTAACCTTAGCTCAAAGAATCTCTGCTCTTAAACTGATCTGCTGTCCTTGATCTGTGAGGGCATTTGTGTTGATAGTATGTGCCATTAGGAAAACTGCACTTCTTAAAGGCACTGCTCAGAAGTAGTTCAGGTCCTAAACTTTTGGAGAGAAAGTGAATGTATTTTTTCTAGTCATTATAGAACCCATCAACTTTATGTAATGGTAATTCAGTGGTATGAATTCTCTTTATTCCCTTTACAGTGTTTTTGGTACTGAGGCATTGTGCGTTACAATAAGAAACTGATTAAAAATGGTAAAAATAATAGTTAAAAAGAGCCAATGTACTTTTTGCCAAATCTGAAAGCGACTGTAAACTGCAAGCAGAATGAATGAGAACCACTCTGGATTTTAGGATTCTCTCAATTTTATTACTGTTGTGTGCTGTAGCATCAAATGTTCGTACGCTTTTTTTCCCCTCCCACCTAAATATATCCATTAAGATCTCAGAAGTCTCAGACAGACTTCTATTTTGTGTATAAAAATCGCTTGAGGGAATAAATTTGCAGGGCACGACCACACAGGTCTTCCAGGAATAAGGACATGTGAAGATAGAACTCATTAAAATCACTGCATGATACGACTTTTGCAACTTACATTAAGAAATAATCTCTAAGTGTGTGGTCTTCATGCATGTTTTACTTTACCTCAAAAACCAAATGTAGTTTAAGCACTCAGGGACACTGCAGCATTTGCTCCACTACAGATTCTGAATGGAGTAAACAAGGGCTGGACATATCAACAACAAGTTGATATAACTTGATACAGCCTGTGACATATAATATTAATCATATTTTCCATTTTTACACTCTGTCCAACTTGATTCTGATCATTTCGAAATAAAGAATTTAATCCAAAATGTTTTGTACGTGAACCAGGGATTTATAGTCTGGTTCTTTTTGTATTCTCCGATGTAAATCTTCAGAGTTTAATTTACCTTAAGATGCTTTCCTCATTTATCGTAGGTCCATATTCAGTTTTGTTATTTCTTTTATTTCATAAAGCATGCACTTCTGATACAATGCACTTCTGTGGTCCTGCTCCATTTTCTTCAGGTGTGGCTTTTTCTTTCCTTTTTCAACAGCAGTCCCTCTTAAAGGCTTTTACCTGCTCACCAGCTCAATCCATTCATCCTTGAAAAACAAAGGAGCGTTCGGCCCTAGCCAGAAGCCTCCGCCTCTTCATTACCGTGTTGCACTGTGCCGTTATCTGAGCTTGTTCTCTCCATGGCTGCTGGCACCTCTTTATTTGATGCAGCAAATATATCTCGTTGTAGGCTTATTAGTATCCATGTCAAGACAATGTGTAATGTGCGTTCCCCTCTCCAAAAACCGATGAATGAAACGAGAACAGAACCTATGAGCAATGTGTATCATTTCACTGCCACATTAATCCCTCTAATTCTAATTGACAGGGTAATTAAACCCCCAAAGATATCCCAGAAAAGCAGCCTGGGTAGCTGTGATCATGCCGTGCAAGTGACACCAAACACGTCCTGCGAAATAGGATCAAACTGGCTCCTCAGGATTTTGTGTCACCAAAGCAGCTGTCCTGGTTATTCACGTCCTGTTAAGTGTGCTTTGAGCACATCATAATCAATTAAAAAGAGTTGTCATTGCACATAACCGTTATGGAACTTCGAAGCTAGGAATATCTTCCTCAGGACAAAGACTCCCAAGGGCTCTTCTCCATAGGAGCCCTGTCATTCATCTGCCCCACACTCGTAAGGTCTCTGACAGTTCAGGATCAGTCTTCTATGGGAAGCCTCTGTATCAAAAACATGGCTTTATTGCCCTACTGCCTCCTGAGCCCCTTCCCACATGCTTTTCCCAGAGCCTGCAGCCATTTCTAGCTTTCTTTCAGTTGCTACCAACCCTATTCTTTTCTCTCTTTATTGCTCCTGTTTCCTTTATTCGCCATGCTTCCCACTTCTTCCCCTAGCAGATATACTAAGGTAAGCTTTGATAGCAGTTCTTCTTAGTCTCTGCACTAGGAGGGATGATTTAATGGAAAGTCCTGTTACATCCTGGGTATCGGCTCAGTTTGAGGAAGGATGAGTGTGCTTTTGGAAGAGGATGATACTGTGGATCATCTCCAGAATGCAGGAATTTCCAAAGAATCTGACTATCTGAGCAAGCTTTCAAAGCATGTGGGATCTGCAGCTTTTTAATGTCTTCAGTTTCAATCCAGATTAGCTGGACTTCCATGAGGTGGCAAAAAGCACATCTATGGCACTATAAGGATCAGAGTTCAAGTCATCAGGCCAAAGCACGGACTGCTTCTGAACTAACAGGTTGCAAATCTTTCTGATGGGAGAAATACTGGCTCATTTCACCCTTGGATCTTTTTTTCCTATTCTCACTTTTAGAAATGCCTGATCTGATTTCCCTGGGAAAAAAAAAAAAAAGTATATTTAAATAAAAGAACCTGGCAGTGGATTTTCTTCCATGAACATACCATATTTCCCGTTTCTGTAATGGCAAACGGGTTCTGCAGATAGAAACTGATCCTCAGCAAACATTTTAGTGTTAAAGTTTGGCAAAGGATCTTAGAAAAACATCAGACAAACTTAAATAGAGGTTTTGCTATTAAGTACATCCATAATAATTAACATCACGTAATGACTTTGCCACAGTCATGCAACAGTTTACTAATAAGTGAAATAAACACAGGAACACTTGGCATGTGGCAGCTTTCCCAGTAGCTCACACCTATCACGTTCCCACTCCTCATCCTGTGCAATACACAGCAGGATATAAAGTGTGTAACCAAACGATGTGAACTGACTACCAGCAGATCAAACACTTCTCACTGCAAGATGTCCTAATGTAATGCCAGGAAGCACCTCGCTGTAGATAGTATACTTCTTGCTAGACAGATGAAATATTCAAACATCATCAAAAGTGCTTGGAGCAGGAGAAGTAAAGGTATTCAGTTACATCATTTTTAAAAATGATTGTTTATTTATTTTAATGTGAGAGGCATCTACTAAGGAGCTGGGTGTCTAAGGGATGTGTATTTCCAATCGCCCTACCCAGCCCTACTGCTGCATTTATATGCACTTCTTTTTGTCTCTGCCCCTGCTGTGCCTTGATTTTGTCAGGCTTCAGTCGGGAGGAGTGGCTAAGTGAGATGAACAGTTCGCAGCTGGAATAAATGAAAACAGGTATATCAGTAAATTAGGTTGTTAATACCTGTACACGATGTGACACCCCTTGCTTTTACCCATTGGTGTAGTGACAGCATTACTGCTCTAAATAGTTTTATAGTCAATGCTGTGACTGCTGGATAAATCCATATTATTCGGTGAACAGAAAAAGATGCCTATTTCTGGTTTCTGCTGTCCTTGTCAACGTCATGTTCCAAATCCTGTCCAGGATTCTGCAGCAACTTGGAAAAAGACCATTCCTTGCACCATAAGAATAATCTTCCTGGTCATTCATATTTCTTGGCTGCTTTGCTTGAATGGTTAGCTCAGGCAAGTCCACTCGTCGAATGATGTAAATCTCTGCTATTGCCTGGGCTACATGCAGCAAGGAGGTGGCCTCGAAAGCCTGGTGTCCCGCATACTGCTGAAGAAGCCGTGTGACATGAGGAATGTGGCTTTATTACACTGCTGTTGCTAGTAGTGCACCTGGGAGGTATCTTCTTAGGACAAGTCAGTGTCTTGCTAACTCACCTCACCTCCTCGCATGTCTTTCCCACCACAGTTTTGTTTCATCTCGAGGAGGACTGATGCTCTCTCGTCATCCAGCTCACCAGGTTCCTTCATCGTTGCTGCAATCATATCACATCACTCTACATGTGATAGGTAGCAGGAAGGGGCTACCACTTCACTGCGGAGACCAGAGGATGCACAGCCCCATTTCTTAAGTGTTCCTTTTTAACATTATTTTTAGGAACTGCCTTTTTCTATCTGATACAAATTCTTGCTTAATCGGAATCTGGAAGACCTACTTGAGCGATTGCCCTCCCTGAGGCACAAAAAGAAATTTGCAGCCAAACTAACTTCTTAAATATAGCAGGAAAGGAAGAAAAATTCATACTACCTTCCAAAAGATACAAGGCACGACAGCAAACCTCTTTTCTCTATAATATCCAACAGAAGGATTTCTTTTTTGGTGTAGAGATTTTCTTTAAGCAATGCAGAACGGTGCTGTGGGCAAGGGATCCTTCCTACTAGCTGCAGAGGAGCGAATAAAATTTAGATTTTGCTCAGACCTTGTTCCAGCAAGGCAGACACAGAGTTGTCTTTTCCCAATTTTATTTCTGTGATTGAGTTAAGCAGTTGTTGAAGTGACTGAATACTTCCCACTGGCATAGAGAGAGGTTTGGGGAGAATGAAGCTTTGAGGATGGAAAGGTCCCATTAATTATGCATTAAAAAGAACTAGGAGAACCAAAATAAGGAGAAGCACTTTTTTTTTTTTTTTTTTGATTCCCCTCAAAAAAGCAAAAATGATTGACCAGAGTGGACTTAGACACACAGAGAGAAAATCTATTCCATTAGGATCTCCAAACACACAAATTCACTTGAAATGAGCCTAAACAAGGGCCAAATTGTGCTCATAGAGGAAACTCACTCACATACAATGAAACTCACTCACACGAAAATCAAGGTGCCGAATGCAGTAGTAGGGCCTGCCTGGCAGGCAGCGAGAGAGAGGGAGGAAGAGGCATTGACAGCTTGGAATTAGGCTTGTTTATTTTCCAAGTGTGGAAGATCAAACCCTGCACGTTTAACCTGTTCAGCACCGGTGCATAAGGGCCGGCACAGATGGGAGGTTCAGCTATTTGCTGTGACAGCATTTGCAGCCATCACTCCAGAAAGAGGAAAAATAGTCCCCCTAGTGTACCGAGGCTGTAAAAAGCAGGAGAATCTCTTCTTGATTCTCTGAAGAAACTGCTGCAAGTTCTGCTCTGACATTTGAGTAACTGTGTGAAGTTACTACGGTAAAACTCTGTATTCTGTTCATCACAAGGCTTGTGATTTCCAAGGCTGGAAAGCAAAGCAAAGGTACTCATAAATACCAAGCAGGGAAAAATATTTTTAACTCTTTCAGTGACAAAGAAATTCGGTATTGCATTGCTGTACAATTCTAACTTCTGATTTTCTCACCAGGGAAAAATATATTATGTTAGAAGAAGAAAGGGAAAGCATTAAATACAGTAATGCTGTATGCAGGAATTCTTAGCTTTGTAGTTAAGAGCCAAACTCAAGCATGTTGTTCTACCCAGAAGTAGTACTTCAGTGCTTTTATTGCACACTGCATGTAATCGATTGCAGAAGCAAACAGATTTTGAAAAAGAAAACATTTGGTCCTGTTGGGGACTTGCAGAGGCATTTCTGAGATCTGAGAGTTGGGCTCAGAGACTTTGCACCACTTTGAACTTGCCCTCTTACAAGTGGGGCTGTGGTTTAGCTTCCTGCGTGCCTAAGCCTTGACCACTACCCCTCTCTCCCTCAACAGCTCTGGGTCCAAACGTGCTGACCCAGCCCGTTGTGCCAGGTGCCGGAGTGACCTATGAGAAGGTTTTGCTGCACTGCACTGCTGTGGCACCGTAACAGCCTCCCATTTGGGGAGAAAGTGGGAGATCCACTTTGGGGAGAATGTGGGAGAAGTTTGAAAGGAGAACAGAGCGTCTTTGCTATAGGGAGAGCACAGCAGGCCGGGAAGCAGTATTCATCATTCTGGCCTCAACAATTTTTCCCAAATGGCCACACTGGAGTGACGCTGCCAAGCTCCCCTTTGCCCTCTGCCCTGTGCCTAAACCTGCCCTGTGGCAGGTCACAGGCTACTTGTTCCCTCCCCACCCTTGTTCCATGATGACCAGGGAGCTAAATTGCCTTCCCAGGAGAAAAAAAGAAAAGGGGAAGGGGAGGAGCAGCAAGACAGCTCTCAGCAAGTTGAAAAAAATAGTAACAAAAAGACAACATTTGAATGACCACTCCTAGTTGTTGCAGGGCCAGCGGAAGGCCTGTGGGACGGGACACAATAGGGGCACGGAGCCCGAGGGTGGCAGCGTGGCCCGTGTGGGACCAGGAGCTCCGACCCTGCCCAAGGGCGGCCTCCGTGCGGGACCAGGAGCTCCGACCCTGCCCAAGGGCGGCCTCCGTGTGGGACCAGGAGCTCCGACCCTGCGCAAGAGCGGCCTCCGTGTGGGACCAGGAGCTCCGGCGCTGCCCAAGGGCGGCCTACGTGCAGGACCAGGAGCTCCGGCGCTGCCCAAGGGCGGCCTACGTGCGGGACCAGGAGCTCCGGCGCTGCCCAAGGGCGGCCTCCGTGTGGGACCAGGAGCTGGGGCGCTACCCAAGGGCGGCCTCCGTGCGGGACCAGGAGCTCCGGCGCTACTCAAGGGCGGCCTCCGTGCGGGACCAGGAGCTCCGACCCTGCCCAAGGGCGGCCTCCGTGTAGGACCAGGAGCTCCGGTGCTGCCCAAGGGCGGCCTCCGTGGTGGACCAGGAGCTCCGCGGCTGCCCAAGGGCGGCCTCCGTGTGGGACCAGGAGCTCGGGTGCTGCCCAAGGGTGGCCTCCATGTGGGACCAGGAGCTCCAATCCTGCCCAAGGGCGGCCTCCGTGCGGGACCAGGAGCTCTGGCGCTGCCCAAGGGTGGCCTCCATGTGGGACCAGGAGCTCGGGCACTGCCCAAGGGTGGCCTCCATGTGGGACCAGGAGCTCTGGCGCTGCCCAAGGGCGGCCGAGGCGCCGCTCGCCACCCGCAGGGTTAACAGCCCCACGGCTGCGTATCCGTGTGCGGGGGCAGCAGCCGCTGCTTGTCCTTCACGGAGCAGACTGGCCCATTCCGAGAGAGCCCGCGCACGTTGGCACCGAGAGGAGCGATGGCTCCATCCAGGAGAAAAAGCGGGTCCGGGTTTGCGCGCACGCAGCGCTGCGCTCCATCTGCGGCTGCAACCTGGGCCTGCATCAGGATTTTTGCCAGTAAAATCCCCATGGAAGCAGCTGCGGGCTTTGGTCCCTCACCGAAGTTAGGGAAAGCGGAAAGGTGCGCCCTCGCGCTGCAGACGGGCTCCTCCTGAAAGGAAACCATGAACATCCTGAACTTTCCTCTCCAATTCCCCTGCCATCCTTGCCTTCAGCTGCCCGCTTTCCCGAGGCAGCTGAGGCCATCTCCTCCACTCACCTGCCCACTCCCCAGCCGCGTTTTGGAGGGTGGTGATTACGGCCCTCACAGCGTCGCTCCTTTTCCTCCCGCAGAATCATCCGTGAGGATGAAACGGCACCAAATTCTCAACCGGCCGAAAGGCAACCTGGGGTATTAGCTCAGCGTGTTTCCTTCCATGAGTAAGAAGCAGATAAGATTTCAGCACAAATGGTGCATTTTAATTGTGTTTATAAGGGAAATACAGAGCAGATGTTGGCAGCACCCTTTCCAGGGCTCTTTCCTTGTCCCAGGGGGTGAGTTTCCGTGTCAATATTGTGCATCTCGCTAAAAATGCTTCGCTTGAAAAACTTTTTGAGCTAAAATATTTTTTGGCTTAGAAGCACTTCAGGTTCCCTGTGAATCTAAGTGTGAATTTCTTTCTTGCATCTGATTTTTGAAACAGGTACCAAGACTTACTGTTTTGACTTTCTTGCTTTTAAATTAAAAAATTAATTAAAGCAATTAAAAAAAAAAAAAAAAGGCATTATAAAACCTGGAGAAATGCAAAGTAAAACTGATATTCCTTCTCCGTCTGTACTCATCCACCCGCTCGTGCTCCATTGGATCCTAAGCATTCCTGGCTGTTGGGGCTTAAAATTACATTGTAAGAAAACATGACACCACTGCTATTTCTAAAAATGGAAATACAGCTAATATTCTCACATATATTTGGCTAATATTCTCACATATATTTGGCCATCACATGCTAAGATCAATATTGTGAATAACTTTAAAAAAGAGGTAACTTGAAAATACTGTCAGAAACTTATTTAAAATAGAAAGGGTGCATAATACTAAGCCCAGAGACTAGACTGATTTTTTTCTCTGCACTTTTTCTTCTGACAGGCTTTGAAAACCAGCTTGCTTGCAGGAGCAATATAAATGGAATTTTAGACGGGCAGAAAGATGCACTAATATTTATCCGGAGCTCTAACACTGCAAAAATGACGTGGGTTGTTATTGTAATATATTGCCAGAGGACCGTATTGATCTTCAAAGGGTTAAAATGCTACCGGCTGACATTAATGTCACCCTTCAGCAATCACTGGCCAATAATATATCAGCAATCAATGCGGGAGCGTGTTGCTCACGACACTGAGTTTTTGGAGACAAGTGGCTGATATATTTTGACAAGAAGAAAAAATAGTCTTGGAAATTCTTGCAAATCTTAACTCAGAGGGGAAGATATATGAAACAAACTGCTTCCATTAGAAAAAATGGTAATGTTTGCCATCATAAGTAACAACATTTTATGTCAGTTCAGTGGAGCAGTGAATGAACCAAAACTCTGCTAACCTTCAAAACGGAAAGGATTCTGTAAGTAGGATTTACATAGTCTGAATATTTTATATTTTGAGTGCTCATCACATCTCGCATAAACTAATACTTAAATATATATTTCCAATAGGAAAACATTTGACTTTTGATGGAGTAAAGCAAAGAGATGTGAGTACAAATACAGGTTTCTCAGCCTCCACTCTTTTTTTTTTTCCTGTTAGTAATTTTCTTCTATCAAGTTCTTGTTATTTGTACATGTACCAAGAAGGCATCGCAAGACTGTTCACTTTGACGGCAGAAACTCGGAGAAAAAAAAATCAAGAATTCAAACATCCGTAAAGCAGAAGTGCAAGAGGGGAAATAAAAAGCAGAGGCTGAGAGAGAGGACACAAAGGGTTAAAGTTCTGACCACCGTCTGCATGTATAAAATTATCTCATCTTATCTGAAAAGTTTAGGCTCAGAGGAAAAGCCTCAGTTTAAAATACCTTTTAGGATTATTAAATCTTTAGGCTGAAGATTACAGCAAGTGTTTTGTCTTTGGTGAGTAGCTGTTTGTCTCACTTTATTTACTTGGTATTGGGTATTTGTCAATGTCATTTCATATCTGCAGAAAATTCATACGTTATAGGGAAGTATGTATGTGTGTGAGTGTGCTGAAGGTCACATGACTGTTTCATCCTATTTGGTGGAGCAGCTTGACTTTTTTTTCCTTTGCTTTTGGTGATGGTTGTGAGTGCAGAAGTTGATTGACAGATGCATGCCAGAAACCCCCATTCTCCTTTTCAAAGACTACATATGATGGATTGCGATCTCTCAGCTCAGCAGGACACAGGGACCATGCAAGCTGTAATTGGTCAGGTATGGAGTCAGCCATTTCTCAACTCCCCTTTTATTTATTTTTTTTTTCACAAGGGTCTAACCATATGATTCACATAATTCATATTTACAGTACCATCTTTCTATCTGTATCTTCAGCTATCAGCAAGTGTAGTAGTGAAAGTGAGAAAAGCAAAAGAGCCACAATAATCTGGCCAGGGAATGGCTGGTTAAACCTAAAATGCCACGCTTTTCTCCTGACAAACCCGGGTTATAATTTAGTCTGAGCTTTGCCAAATCAATCTGCTTCTTAATTTACATTTGTATTTTGCTTAAATCTGCTGAAGTAGAAGAAGTGAGGAGTGAAAGTGCTGTGTTTTCTGGGGAGTTGCTTGCTATTTCTAATGCTGTTCATTTTTTTCTATATTGACTGTATTCCTGTACTACATGCTGTGGATTTTGTATTTCTTCTTTCTTTCTCTTTCTTCTTCTTTTACTCCTAGCCCAGATAACGTGTGATTGAGCTTGGTAAATGTAGTGGTCTCTGCTGCTGCTGCTGCTACTGCTGCAGAGGGGCAGCCTGCAAATTAAACACTGCCACAATCTGAAAGGTCCAGGTGGTCTGCTCGTGCTTCCTAATGCAATCCAGCACAACAGCTTTAATAAACAGCTCTATTTAGTTCTCCCTCCCTGTATCCAGGGAAGTGAACTGGTCTGGGGCTGCTGTGATGAAATGCCAGAAGAATCTCTCTCAAAGGCCTCACGAGCTGATTTTTAGAGCTTTTCCGTTTTGTCGTCTTTGTCTTCCAAATGGGTCAGTGAGTCCTTCTCTTTCTGTTTTGTGATTTCTGATAAGTCTGTAGTTTTAATGTGTGTGCTTTAAACTGTGCCGTTATGGGCTTAGCCGGAAGAGAGAAGAATCTTTGTCTTCTCATTTGCTTCAAATAATAACCTGAAGTGGGGAGAGAAATGAAATTATTTGTTCTGCTGTACGGGGAGGGCTGTTTTGCTGTGTGTGCAGTCGGAGTCAGGAAAGGGGGTCTGTTTTTCTAACAAAATTTTAAGCGCTCGCCACTTTCTCATTAGCCACCGACTTGTAAATCAGTCTCTGGCAAAGGGTATTTTTTGAACTCTCAAAAGTTTGTGATTTTTGCATATGTTTCCAGTGTAGCGGACGCATGCTGCTGAAGTGTTGACACAGTATTTGTGTTCCCTATATGTTGATGCAATGGTGGAAAAATACACATCCTGCACACTGTTTTCAACTAAATTATGGCAAAGCACAGAAGTCCCTCAAAGCACATGGTTTATTAATACCATCATACACAGTAATGCATTTCTAGGCAGAAAATGTCAGATATGCAATACCATGTTTACCACAGACTTTTATTGCTTTAAATATTTTAAAAATAGAAGCTGCATTTTTTTTTTTTTTTTTTTTTTTTAGTATTAAAAATCTTCCAAACATTAAAGGCTTTCTTTTAGGCAGGCTTGTATCTAAAAAGTGGGGCATGTTTTTCAGCATTACATTGCCTGAAATATGTAATTTTAGAGAGGGTTAATTACCTATTTGTGTAAACTTACTCAGTGCTAAAGAAATATATTTAAAGATCTAAAGCAAGTGCAATGTGATTCTAAAGCAAATACAATGGCAAGGTTTTGCAAGAGTACAGTTGACAAAAATGTACCCTTAAAGCTTGATGAATCTCAAAGCTTGAAATATTTCTTTCATGTAACTTTTTCTTCAGCATGTAAAAATTTGTTAGCTATTTTATATTTAAAGCTTATTAGATCTGTTAAAGCCTTTTTGATGAAGGAAAGGGTATGTTTTTTCTGTGTGTAGCATTCCATATTTCATTAATTAAAAAAAGTTCAGTGAGTGTCTGGGAAAATGTTTATATTGTGTGTTATTGTATTTCATTTCCTAAAAATCAATAACAAGAGCAGGCACTTCAAAGAAAAATAAATTTAGCTATTTAGCTTCTTTTTTTTTAATGTCAGAATTTATGAATATCATTACTGTTTAACTTAATATGTTAGGTATTTGAAACGTTTTTTAGTTGTACATGTGTACATATTTAGATATTATATGTGCACATCCCGAGGTGTTTATAAAGGCACAGAATTTGCAAGTATATTTCTTGTTTTGGTCCATTTCCTTCTGTTTTATCACTATTAGCTGTATGTGAAGGTGGAATAAAAAGCTTAAAAATGTGCAACTTCTTTATTTTTGACTGAAAATTATATGCATTCTCTAGTTGTTGAATGAAGGAGCTGTTTGCAACTTGGGAATCATAAAGCAATCCCCGTATTTAGCATACGCTGCTGAAAACAGAAACACACTTTTTCTGTGGGCTACAATACAGAGCTGATAACTCTTTTGAAAATAATTGTCAAAAGTCATACCCTGTGCCATCAAATATTTCCAGACATTATGTTGATATTATGTACTGATAAATGATGAAGATTTGCATATTCAGTACATGTATATTTTTAGAAGACACTTAAATTTCCAGACACTGCAGTTTTAGAAAAAGTTCTTAGGAGTTTTTGTTAACTTTCAAACATTAAAAATCAAAGGCTTTAAATAAATATCTGCCATTTGCCCTGTTTTATTTCCGAACCGCATTTTTCTCCAGCTGCGAGAACTTAATTTTCCTTTGGCTAACCCAGCAGATGCAGCCTTAAATTCCATCCCGTTTGCCGCTAACGGACTGCGGCCTTACCTAATTAAAAATCCAAACTATACATGTGTATCTTGAGTCAAATCGAGAGCAGAAACGCGGGAGTTCAAACGCTACTCGGGGCAGGGCACAAAAGTAATAGCAGGAGCGTGCTGATTTAAAGGTGTGTACAGCAAAGGACAGGCTCATCATCCAACGCATTTTCCACTCTTTTAGTCTCGATTTTCCCCCCTCGCCCAAGCGCCAGAGCCCACGGTGGCTCCCGCTGGCCGCCGTGGACAGCGCTGCGGGACCCACCGTCCTCGGGTACCCGGGCGCAGTGACTGCAGGGTGCACGAGCGCTAATTTCCCTTCCCCGTGGATTTTTTCCTCCCCCAAGCAAGCAATTAAACAGCCAAGTACTCGGAAGAATGAGCTCCTTGCCTGGCGTGTCAAGCTCTAGGAGCTCATTGCTCATTGTGATTTTGATTCATAACTGGAGTGTTGGGAACGTAACCCCGGCCCCTGTCAGCAATAGTCTGTAGCATCCTTCCTCGCACGCTCAACCATAATACCCGTTATTATTCCTTCAAGTCTGGTTTGCTTCTACCCTTTCATACGAGCGACTGGCCAGGTTTTGTGCCTTCCTCCCTGCGCATCCCGAGCTGACCTAAATGAGCAGGTAGTTAGCTGCATCTTCTAATTATGCTGCGTTTTTTTCTGCCTTTTGTGTTTTATAAAACATCTTCGCTGCCTCTTTTTCCTCTTCTTCCCCCCCTCCTTTTTTTCCCTTCCTTTTTTTTTTTTTTTTTTTTTTTTTTTTCCCTTTATTTTTTTTTCCTTCAGACCTGAGCTTGTGAGTGACAGGTTAGTTCATCAGCATTACAGCCCTCCTGTTTTTGTCTCATCTCATGCAGACAGGTCACTGTGTCCAATCACCCTTCTGGCTCTGCTATCCCCAGGGGAGCCAAGGCCAGCCTGCCATCTTGATCCACAGGCCTCAGGGCCCGCGCTGGCTGCACATTTCTATGTTCACTCGTTCCTGCAAATAGACTAAAACAGAAGGGGCTTGAATTAGACATCTGTAAGCTGAGAGGCAGCGAATTAGGTAAAATTCTTCTTCAAACAAGCAGGCTTCTGTAATTATTGTTATCGAGTTTTCTACATATTAACCATGTTTATTTTAGATATTTTACTGGTATCCTCCATGTGATCTCATCAGCCAGCAAAGGGTATTTATGCAAGGGTAAACATGCACTCTTTTCCCATAGAGAGTTCTGCTCTCAAGACCAATTTATGAGATGGACACGTTGCTGCAGACAAGCAGGGCCTTTCCGTGTTTTGGTGGGGGGGTTGTTTGATTTTGGCTTCTCTTTTTTTTTTTTTGTTTGCTTGTTTTTCCATGTTTAATTACAATAGAGCAGAGGGGTAAATGCTGTGCAGAAGCGAAGTCATTTCTGTGACTCGCTGGTCACTTTTCAAAAGTTCCACCTCTCGGCCGCATTATTTTGTAATGCAGATCAATACATCCCCAGGACTCTTACCCAGCGTAGATCTGATCTCCAGCATTAGTTTGTCTCTAGCAATGTTTGAATGATTCCCCTTTCAGTACCATGGAAGATCTTTTTCCCTCAGAATACTCATTCCCATCTGTACTATTCAGATGAGCAGGTAGCACATGTAAATTGAAAAGAACCACCTCCTATTTAAGTCCTGCTTTGATTACGTAGGAATGAAGCCCTTTTGTCTATAGCCTGGGACAAGTCCTGTTCTTGCTTGGAAAATGAGCCTCATCCCAGGAAGCACGACCGCTTGCATAAGGAAGCTCAGAGTATTTGTCCCCTTGTGTGTCCGCTGCCTGCTGTCCTCTTCAGCCACCTGCACTTGTTTCCTGCACTTGGAGGGAGTGAGAGGGAGACTTACGGACAGGTACACCCGGAACGTGGTTTTCAGTAGTAGAGAGACAACGTAAACAAGAACTGTGTTGGAAAACTTCAAAAACCTATTTTTTAATATTTATGAACAAGCTGCTGCTCTGATAATGAAGCATTCCATCTCCGCAGAAACACGCTGCTTTATATGCTCGCTAGCATAGTGTGTCTTAAGAATTATTATTGTAAGGAGATGCAGGAATGTGGCTGTAATATTTTACAGTATAAATATTTGTTGTAGAGGAGTTTGGATCTCGTTAATTTAATATATGTAAATTCTTTGGTCCTAGGCCTGGATTCCTACAAAAGAATGCATTTCTCTGTTGACTTTTCTTTTTATAGTATAAAAGATGGATTTTTATCATTTTCTTCCCTGCTTAAAAAGACTTTTCTTGTTTTCACACCAAAATCAGCTTTTATTTGAAATCAGTCCTCTAAAAACCTCTTTAGTCATTTTTTTTGCTATTGCATTTCTACGTTCTTTTCCATTCTGTGCTCTCTCTTGTATTAGTTGCTGGGTCAGGCCAATTAAGGGGTCAAATCTTTAAAAAGCTGTGATTTACACTCTTTGTGTATTCACGCTTATTTTAGTTCCAAGAGAAAAATAATGCGTGTGAGATGACCTTTAAATTGCTGGGCAAGCAACACTCGTCCCGTCATGTAGATTTTTATCTTTCAGCAATGCATTTACATTCAAGTACCTCTGCCGTTTCCTAGATTCTAGCCTGATAAACTAAATACCAGTCTGGGCCACATCTAGATGGTCAGAACATGGAAGTGACTGTACTGAGCCCCTTATCTTGCTCTGTCCTGTAGTCCTAACAAGACTTTCATTTTTCCCCTCTGCTCTGGCCTGCAACTCAAATGGAAGAAAACAAAAGGACGATCGAAATTGGGTCCAGCATTTTCAACATTAGTTGGGACATGGCGAAATGTTTTTGTGTCCACGATTTGCGTCTCTCAATTACATTTGTTTGTGATGTTTCTTCTTAACCTGAAATTGTAAAACTGGCAGCAAGAATCTCAGATTCCCTCAGTTCTGCCCATATGCATGATAATGTCTCATTAAAACCAACAGGACTTAAGCAAGCTTAACAGTTAGTGAGTAGATCTCTTAAGCATCTATGAGAGCTCTACGGATGTCATACATCTTTACTTATGTGAGTAACACCTGCTGCTTCAAGGTTCATGGTCCGATACTGAGCTCAACAGGACTCCTCACACGAAAAACATTTTGCAGAATCTGGTCCAATGTGTCTATTGAATAACTGTCATTACTAATAAACACAGCAAAGTCTGGTTTAAGTGCCAGTTAAATAATTGCAATGCAGACTCTTTCATAATTAGAACTGACTATTAGGATTAAAGAGAGTAATTTGAGGCTCTTAAACATTTTTATTTTTCAAAGATGTCAGGGCTACAGGTAAATGGACTGCAGCTTCAGGGCTTTTTGTTTTATCACTGGATCTGAAACCTCTGTGCCATGTAGGACTTTTTCTTCAGAAGGGAGAGAGTAGTTGTTGGTACTTGTGACTGACTGACTCTCTCTGCTGACTAGTGGTGCTGTTCCATAGGAGAATTTTATCTAACTGTTAGATAGAAAGCAAAATTTGAAGATCAAGATATTGTTCTAAATTTCTAGCCATTCTGAAAAATAGCAGTGCGAGAAAGTTTAAAACAGGCAACCCTAAAGGCTTTATTCCTTGATCATCTAAGGATGGCTTGGGTAAAATTAAATTTTCATAAAGAGCTTGACTGCAGTTACTACAATAATAGGCATGCTGATTTTGTCGAAGCGCGGCACACTTTGTGTATGGCATACTGCACTAAACCCAAACTAGGTCCACCAAGCTCTTATGCCTAGTCTTGCTTTCACTCATGGGAGTAACAGCCATCGATGCCATTAGCCCTCATATATGTCCTTAATTTTAAGGAAGAAAGCCTTGAAACCAGATCTTGCTCTCAAGTGTAGTTGCACTGCTGGACCATGCCCTTGGCTCATATGAGTGAGGATTTGCAGAATAGGAAACCGATACATGTTTCTGTCCAAACATTGATAGGTTTCTTGTACTACCTAACTGTAAAAGAGAAATAGTAATTTGATAAGCAACTGTACACAATTTTACTTGTGTAATTCTGATTCTGTGATTGTCCTGGTGAGTGTTACCTAAACTACAAAATACTAAATATGATTTTTTTTTCATTTGATAGCTCTTTCCTTGATGAAGCTCTGAAATGAGAAGTAACCTACAGAAAGAGAAGGGCATTGCAAAGACAGACAGGTCCTTAAGCAAAAGAAAAGAAAATGTTAGAAAGGAGCATCTAGTTAATGTTTAGTAATGAGTGATTTTTATTTTACAAGTTTCCAGCATTTCTAAGGATTTCAGACTCGTGTGTTTAGGAGACAGTCCAGCTGTGTAATGGCACTTCCAAAAGGGAAATATAATGAGGACAGCAGTAAAAGACAGAAGTGTTTTTTTAGTCACCCCTTCTATGGAAACAAGAGTTTGAAGCAATAGAAAATAACAGAGCATGAGCTTTTTTACAAGCAGATTAGTGAAAGTCATGTTAATACTATTGCAGAACAGCTGCTGCTAGACATATTCTAGGAGATAATTCTATATCAGAATGTTGTCCTTTTCACTAAACTGTTTACATCTCTAACTATTTTCCATTTATTGAGCCAATTTATGAAGCTCTAACTCAGCTTTTACTTGAGCTTTGTTCACATTTCATGTGCAATGGAGTAAGGAGAAGTTTTAGTGGCAAAAAAGGTCTAATTTAAAAAAAATGGAGGACTTAGCCCATTTCTAGAAGCCATCTTCTGAACAGCATCACAGCAAAAATGAAGATTAAAGCAACATATTCATGATCAGCACATTTAATTTCCTCATTTTCAACCTCTGATTTAAAATGGTGAACTAGCATCAGCTTCCACTTACTCCTAGAGTAACACATGAAACACATGAAACCACCTCTTGTGTTTAATTGACAGCAATGGAGAATTGTGCCTGATTAATACCAAATTCAGCTTTATGATTTTTTTAAGGTTAAAGTTGCAAATAGCCCTGCTAAAGTTTAAGGCAGATGGCTTGAAGATACTGTCAGGACTGCTGTAGTTGTTGTAACTGGAGGCAGATGCTGGAAGTCCTGCATGTTTTTGGAATCTGCTTTTCCCACCAGTTTTGTCTGGTGGGTTTGTTCCAGCAAGACCTACATGTTTTCAGTTTCCTTTGAAGGCAGGATCAGGTCCTAGAGCTCCTAAGGGAAAATCTTTCATTTCATGTTTTGTTCTGCTCAGACATTGCTAATGAAGGAAAAACCATGAGTTTTCTTGTGAAAATAAAATTGTTAATGTTTAAAAGAGAAGAAAATGCTCTTGAATAAAGGAGACTTGAGCTGCTCTGGGAAGTAAACAGCTAATGCAGGATTCGTTGCCGTAAGTGTTACCTTTTCTTCACCATGCCCATCCCTTTCTGTGTACAAAACATGCTTCACATTCTTCAAATGGATTATACAGAGCAGAAATAGTATCTGCAAACAAGAGGCTCTCAGTCTTTTTGGAGGAAAGGTTGAAACTTGTGGCAAATGTAAAAGTAGCTTCTAATGTGGAAGAATGAAGCAGAGAACATCAAACTCACTTCACTTAGTGTCATTCATGGTGATTTATCGTTATAGTCAGGGCAAACTGTGGTCTCAGAGCTGAAACAATTTTGTCTATTAAGAGGGAAAAAAACAGCACCAAAAAACAGAATGTTCCAGCTTGGTTCTTATATCCTTAGGGTTGCAATATTGAATTCAGATTTGTGGAAACTTAATCTTGCAGCCAGCTTTGACAAGATGTTGGTTGAACAGGAGGCAGAAGTGATGGTTTGTGGGTTGTAATGCCCATGGTCAGAAATGAAGACAGGTAAGAGGATTTTTCCAGAGTTTGGGTGCATTATTCCCCACCTGCTCCAGCTTCTCACCAAAATAGGCAAGGAAAATTCTGCGTGTGCCTTGCAAGGTGCCAAGTTCACTAGCTCAAAGCTTGGCAGAGGACAGACTGGAGTGCCCTTTTAAAGAACATTTTTAATGTCTCTGAACACTGTTAGCTTTTTGGTTTTTATTTACAATATTGCTGCTAATTTGAAGGCTGATGATAAAGCCACTTAAGCACATTAACTATCATCCCCGCAAACGCAGCAGCTGACACGAGCATCACGCTGTGCCGAAGACTAGGTGATGCTAAAGACTTGGGCCTCCCCTGGCCCCAGGGGGGCTGAGACACACAGAGCAGAGAAAATAAGCTAGTTCTCCAGCTCTGCTAAATTAACACCGGGGGCTCGGAGCCTGCGCCTGTAGGTGAAAACCTAGAGGCTCTATCTGAAATCTCCGAGGGCTGAGCAATTGACTCCATTGATAGGTGTTCTGAAAATAAGACCTGGATTTTGGATAGTCAAACAAAAGAGGCTGAAGCCTTCCCTGCATGTATAGGCTTTGGTTTATTATTAAACTCATGCTGGATTCGTAGCAACAGGATAAATTGAGGGTTGCCCCCTAACTAGGGAATTAGAATGACTCTGTAATGAATTTTAACCTGAGAGGCACTGTGGATATGCAGCAGACCTTTGTTCTCTCCTGCTCGTGTCCTGATACTGGGCCCATCATCGTAGTTATTAGATCTTAAAGATTACATTCTTTGATCTAGTGCTTTCTAAATCCTTAAGCCACAGTTTATTTATTTAAAAGGTTATATCCAGCATTGCATTGGATTGTAAAGTACCCTTTGACTCTTTCATGAAGGACACAGTAGAAACACATGCTGCTGAGGAGTATTTCCTTCTGGTCACGAAACACCCCCGTATTTTATTGAATTAGGAGCTGCACAGGGATCGGTGCTTTTAATCTGGGCAGAGTGTCGAGGTTTTTTTTACCTCTCTGGTACTGTGATGAATTTGGGTGAATTTCAGCTCCTTGCTATACTTAAAACACCTTGCAAAATGGCCTCGTATTTCCCTATCAAAGAAAATAAAAGCACATTAAACCCCGAACAGATGTTAACAGTGAGTATGTTGAAAATGTCTTCTTTGGGTCCATTTTTGATCCAATATTTACCACTGTGAGTCTCAATTCTATGGAACTGTATAGAGTTGCACTTAGGTAAACGTGATCACCAGCAGGTTTTAAGCCTGTTCTACCAACTGAGCCTATATTGAGGAAATTTTCCAGGGCTGTCTACAATGCTTGATTAATTATGAACTTGACAATGTGACTCCCAAGCAAATCAGCAAGAAGGCATAGAAAGCAAAGGAGGACACTGAAATTGAGCCAGTGTGCTCCATCTCCTGACTGATATTAATTATACTGTATTCAAACCAGTCTCTTTTCTTTCCAATCAGTCCTGCAAGGAAAGTTGTAAAACTTCTCATGTTATTTCCCTTAATTCTGTAGTAACCAAGACTGAAATTGGCACCTGAAAAGAGAAATCTTATTAAAAGTAGCTATTATTGTTTCATTTTTTAATGCTTATATTTGGTTATTTTTCTTTTCTGGGAAGCTTAGCCCCTGGAGATGGTAGCCTGATTTTACTTTATATTGGGGCCTCTTTACGCCATCTGGTAGTACAAAACAGCTGTAAAGGGGGTGTAAGAGTCATTTATTTATGTGTACTTCAAAGCTCTTTTATATTTCCAGAATGGCAGAAAATCACCATACTGTAAATGGGAATCAAGCCCAAATGGCTTCAGATGGAAATGGAAAAGCAATAGGCAGAAATCAGAGCGGGAGAGGAGAGGAAGGGCCAGGAAGCCTTATTTAGCTACAAATAGGTGTTGATTAGCATCCATTCTGCCCAGCTGAACTGAAAAAGCAAAGGTGCAAGGGCCAGATCCTTTCTCACCTACGGCCATCTGCACCTCTGAAGGGCAGGGAGGAGAGCCCCACTCACACTGTCCTGCTCAATATCTGACAACACCACCAAAACAAAACAAGGACTGCTTTCCCAATCAAACCCCTGTGTTAGGGTTCAAAAGGAGCGTGCTTCCCAGCTACCCACTCCACAGAACAAAAGGCTTAATCTATTTTCTCGCTCTCCCCCTCTTTTCCTTTAACCCCATGGGCTGCAGTGTTGCCTGCTGCAACATTTGACACAGATTTATGTTTCCAGGGTGTTATTCGGTTAGTACACCTGGATTAGTGAAAAAGAAAACAAATGAAATTCATAGGAATTAATGTCAGTTAAATTGCCTCTTTCTAGACTTGATGTTGTCAGACCAATTCTTCAACTCCCAGTCAAAGGGTGAATAAAAACGCCACAGAAAGACAGAAGAATCAAAAAAGAAAAGAAGTGTGACAGTTCTGTTAATTGGAAACATTTTAAAATTCAGATAGGCATGGGAAAATATTAAAATACCAATTTGGGGGATAACCTAAGGGTTTTCATTGAAATTTTGAGCAGCTTCCTACCCCATTTTCTTTCATAACCCCTTCTCCAACAGGCATATAGGAGGCTTCAGGGATTCAGGGAGCGTTGTTAGGTATTTCTTGCTTTGCTTCCCCATTTTGTGAGAGCCCAAGGGAAAAATATTGGCAGGGCTAGTAGCACCTTCTTGTATTAAAGTAGCTCAGTACTCCCCCTCTTAAAACATTTTTTTTCTTTTGTTGCTGCTACTTGCATTTCCAGTTGGCTACTACATCCAGAATATTTTTGATTACAATTTCAGCCAAAATAATTCTGTCATTTCTAATGAGGCTAGAAAAAATATGGAATAGTCTTACCCATTATAAAGTTGTGCCCCTATCTAAAGTAAATCTTTGAACTTGTTCAATAGCAGAGAGGCTGAGTCTGAGATGCCTCTGCTGGTATCCTGTGACAATCCACCAATGTCTGATTACGTTCTGAGCCCTTGGAAGACGTTCTTGGCTTATGTTTACTTGATAACTCTAAAAGGTTAGATAGCTCTAAAATCCGCTGAAGTTTCATAGAGAAAGGATGTGGAAGAACCTCAGAAAGTCATCTGCAGGGTCACCCCGTCTGAGTCACACCTGGCAGGTATTTGCCTAAATGCCTCCCAAAAAAAAACCTCTCACAATTCAGATTTCACCATATCTTCATGCAAGTCATTCGGTATTTAATTATCTCTACCCTAGGGCGTACTGCTGGAAACTTAACAGCAGAAAGAGTCTTTCTGGTTCCAAGTTAAGCCTATTGCTGCTTCCATGAGAAGCTACTTCTATTGGAAGCATGGAGATCAGATTATTTCTGCTGCCTTGGAAAGCCTGTCTTCTAACTTCTAACTAACAGTCTGGAAGAATGACAAAGGTGACAACAGGGACCCTTCACTCGTTCATGCACTCAGTGACCAGCCTATGTGTGAGACAGAAGAGGCGTGACTGAAATTAGGATAAGACAAGAGCCCTGATGAATGCAGGTGTAGACTGAAACAAGGAACTTACACATAGTAAACCAGGATTAGAGGTAAGGGAAGGTGAGGAAACGTAGGAGCGTAGGGGAAGCCTGGGATCAGATATGTACTAGTGGCTGGTAGCCGGGACGGATAGCAAGGAAAGGGACTGGCCCATCGCTGTATGCAGGCTCAGACCAGAGCAGCAACACAGAGGAGACTGACTCTATTTAGGGCTGAAGACTAACTGAGAACCTGTGGGGCAGAAGAAAAGAAATCTGTAGGAAACAGCTGGCATGCTGAGCATGGCTGTCATGTCTGATGTGAGGGAAATGACTTGAAGGAGGTGTGTGAGACTTGCTGGCCAAGACTGAGAGTAAACAGGAGGTACCTGGTTGGGCCATGTAGAAGAGTCTGGGGCAAAGAAGGCCTGGGATTGTGGCAGGAACAGGTTACAGAAGGAAGTTGTGTTTGTGGTGGGAATAGTTTGGAGAGGCTGTGTCACATAGAAGAGCATGAAAAGGAGCTTGGTATTCATGAGTCTTATAATTCCTTCCCTGTTCAGAATTTCCTGCTTGCAAATCACACTAGCAAACAGTCTCAAGTTTCCTTTAAAAAATGCACATACATGCAAAGCTACACACGCGAAATGTGGAGAATATTATTTGCATTGTAAAGTCACACAGTTCAAATTAAATATTTGTACAGTCGTAATTTGTTTTCCTTGTAAATGTGTACAATAATAGTCTCTTTAATTATATCAACAACTGCATATTCATTGCAGATAAGGCTCCTTTAGAATGATCTTTATACTTCCACACTGTTTACATAATTGTATTTGACAATGCAGGTTTTACTATACTTCTTTCTGGATATTTTATCTGATATACAAGGGTTTTTGGCTCCTTGGGATTTGCAAGAACTTAAAAAAATATACAGGCCAGATTCCAGAAATGTCTTATTCAATCTGAAAGGTTTGGGGTTGTTTTTTAGACATCAACAACTTACAAGGAATTTTAAAGAAAAGATAACTTTGAATTAAGCAATTGAACTGTTTTGTTTATAAAATGCCAAAAGGCCTCTTTTGTTCTTGATATGAACACTAGGGTTAAAGGTTCTAACACAGCTGAATTTTCATTTTGATTGAAAAATTTTGTGCAGATCTTGCCATTATTACTTCCAACAGGCAAAACTTAACAATTGGACTAGTAGTTTTTCTAGAGCAGTGATAGAGATTCAGATTTTTGTATGTGTACAGACCCTGGTAAGAGCTGATAATAAGCTCATAATTCTGCACAATTTCATTTAGGTATTTACAGTGCTGCAAAAAGGAAGCATTGCAGAGTCAAGTGCCTTCTCACTTCAAGTGTCTAATGTAGTTCTTTGCTGCAAAGTAAAAGCTTCAGGTTACTACTGAGAAACAACACTGGATTATCATTTGAACAGATATAATTGCTACATTCAGCAGCTTTAAGCCACTTTAATTCCTATACTCTACCAATTTCATCTCTGATGGGAGGGGATAATTTTCTGCAAGTTATTTAGCTTTTCTTCAGCATTATTTAGAATTGTAACTATAATCTAATGTGTGATTTAGCAAGAGCATGCCATCATACTAAAGAAGAAAGGGGAATGGGTAGTTAGTACAAACTGCTTTTGCAGGGCAGGGGTGATACAAAGGGGAAGAAATAATTATGAACAAGGGGTTGTAAAAAAGACAGGATTACAAAAAGGAGAAACAAAGACACGGCACCTAGTGAAAAGGTATTTTGCTACAGTTGAACATTTTAGAGGGTTATTTTTTAATAGGTTGGTTGCAATTTTATATATTGAATTTGTGATTATAAGGACTTACAAAATTTAGGGCTAGAAGCCAAGATTAGTCTGTGCTAGGGAGCTGTATGAAACAATAGCAGGTACAGAAAGACTGAGGATAATAAAAATACCCCCACATTACAGCCTCTCTTTATCTATTCATCATCTATCTAGCAGGTAAGTTCAGGGGCCTGCCTTAACGAGTAACAGCAAAGCACACTTGTGCTAGGGGTGGAGTATATGGGGTATACTGAGAGACAGGTGTAAAATCAAGGCTCGGTCCCATCACCTGTTCTTTATCAACATTTTGCAGAACTCTTAGCTGTTACCACTATTAAATGTTAACCTCTTGTGTTGTACTTTTCTGCTTTAACTGAAGGCAGATTGGCATAGGAGTTAGTGTGGTGGCAAACTGGGGACTGCGATATTTCAGATAAAGGTTACAAAACCACGAACAAGTCTATAAAGCTATCCTTAAAACTGACTTGCTTCCAAAGTTTTCCTGTTAGAAAAGACAGAGTTGGCTGTGCCACTGATATGATTTAATGATTCTTTGGAAATTGCTTTTGTAAAGGACACTTTGTTTTTTTGGTCCCTCTTCTTTGGATCACCTTCTGCATGGTAAATGTCATGTTGGCTATTCTCTTCTTCCAGGGCTCTGTTTAGCATGACACTGAGTGAGCCTGAAATACATATTTTAGCCCCTCTGTTTATGCTTCCGTCCAGCAATGGTCTTCTCTCCAGGCCAGAGAACAACAAGAAAAAATTGCTTGTTTGGCTATCTGAAATTTTAATAAGAAGTAATACATGCGTTTTGTTTCTTAAATGACCAGACAGTGATGGTAAGAACAGGTTTAACAGGTTCTTGAGTGTATCTGGGGCATATGCTTTATATAGTGCTTTTTGTAGTCCCACATCTGTACTCCTGTGCTCAGGGGTAGCCACCACTGGCAACAGAGGTAGTAACTACCAGCTGTGCAGAGTCAGAACTCAATCCTTTAGCTCACAGGAGGAGTACCTAAGGAGGACAGTCATTGCAATAGTATTATGTAATGTAGCAGGGGACTAGACCTCAAAGATAAGGCATTTTTTCCAGTGACGGTTATTGTTTTCCTTTTGGTGTTTTGATTCTGCAGACTTTCAAAGCCACTGTACATTGCTTTCTGTGTAGTGATGTGACCATTTTAAAATCTTCTAAGACAAAATTTTAATTTGGAGTTTTAAGCATAGGTTTTACTCCTACAGTTTTGATAGTGAGTAAATTATTTCACTGTATAATTCCCTTTAAATTCGTATGTTTAGCAGATACAAACTTGCTTGGATAATCCTAATCTCATTTTCATTATTAATGTTGAAACTAATGAGCAGCCTGAGCTACCAACCCGCAAGGGGCTGGGAAGATGCCAGGTGAGGCCAGTCAAGGCCAATTAGAGCACTTGTGGCTCTGCCACAAAGGAGAGGCCAGTCATAAGTCTAGTTATTAAGTCTTAGTTTTGCCTGGCAAAGAAAAAGGCTGGTGAATTAAATCAGAGTTTGTTATGTAGTGCAGATTGAGAGCTTGCTCCCCAGTGAGCCTGCCTTTAAGACAAAATTTCTCCCAATGAGAAAAGTCCATGTGCTGTGGAGGAAGGAAGAGGGAAGGTATGTAAATGCTCTGCGGGCACAAGTACCCTCAGCGATGAACTTACTTGCTGTGTGGGAGACCTTGATGTCTTATTTCTGGTTCTGCTGCCTCTACCTGCTCTCCTGGCAGTGTTGGTGATGGGTGCTGGACAGACAAGGTGAAATAGGGCCAAAGTAGGAGGATGTTGATACTGCCAGCTCCCCAAGCAATGAGGTTTTGAAAGCAAAGCAACCACAGTTTTGGTTTTAATGCTGTGTCTTGTGAGTGCTCTGGCCTTCAGCTGCACTTGGCACTGTCCAGCTTCAAATACAAACATGGTTGCACTGATGGACACTCTTTTTCTTGGGCTGCAGTTGATAGTGTTTGGGTTATGGTATACCTTCTAGCATGCTTGAAACTGCTGGCAAAGATCCTATTGATTGTAATAAGATCAGGATTTGCTCTGTATGTTCATTTAAAATCTTATGATAGAATCACTTAAAAAGTGGATGAGAGTAACAGGAAGCTACTGAACTTGACACAAAAGTTTCCATGTTGAAATGACTAGTCCGGTGTTGGGGCCTAGGTCTTAAAACGGTGCCCAGAATCCTCTTATCTGGAGGATGTTCTAGGAGTTGATAGGGAATGACAAAAAACAAGGAGAAATTAAAGGAAGAACTTACTCTGTAAAGCCTTCCGAAACTTTATGGTTCTTTTGGACGTGCTATGCTCAGTTTGGTGTGTCTGTCTGTTAAGTGCGATGAACAATGAATCTTTTCAGATATCTCCAATATGAAGTAATGATTTTATTGTTAATATTTTTTATGCAGTACACCAATGCACTTCAAAGTGGAAGGCAGTGAGAGGATTAAACATGATTACTGCATGACTAAACTTTAACGTTGCAATGAAGACTTTCTGTGCTATATGCCCAGAGAATGCTAGATGAAACGTGATCATTGCATTCATGTGGTGGGGAGAGCTACTTGCTTGTGGAGTGCTGGCAATCTATAAGCACTCATATATGAAGAAAAGAAGACCAATCACAGCCTCTGCTCCAAACATTATAGTCTTTTAGGAAATGTTTTGGCAATTATGGTTCAAGAAATCCATTTATTTTTGAATGGCTCCCTCAATGCTGCTCCCAGACCTATGATAAGTATATAGCCTGTTGCACAGCTTATAGTTCAAGTGTGGGGAAAATGGGGAAAAGTGTTTTTCTTTTTGGTAGGGTCTGACTTTCCAAGGGATTATTACCCCAAAGCGTAGGGGAACAGACTGGATTTTTATTCATTTTTTCTGTGGTGGATCTCTTCAAAGAAGAAAGAGGTACCACAGATGAAACAATATAATCTTATTAGAGAACTGTTTTTTAAAAGGAGGAACAGAGAAATAATTCTGCAAGTGTATTTACAAGAGTAGATTTCATCTTTTTCATATTAAGTTCTCACCACACTGATGACGGCTTTGACATTTAAAAGATTGTTTCTATAAACCCTATTATTTCTCATCTTTTTGTTTCTTAACTGTCATGCAGCCAGTTGCGAAGTTCCCATTAGCCTAAAGAGAGCCACAGTCAGGCAAGAACAGAAAGATTTTTGAGACTCTCACAGCTTGCTGTGCTTATCAAGCGTTTTTGTTAAAATATTTCTAACAAGTTTTATTTTCATAGAAGGTATGTAAGACTTAACTACAGTTAGCATTCACTATGACTGCTTTTTTGTTCTCTATTTGTAGAGGGCTTCTAGAGCAAAGGGTTTTATTCTTAGATTATTTAAAACAAATGCAAGCTCACTGACATAATATTATCCTTCTCTTTGTAAAATATTTTGGAATATATAAGTATATCAAGTGCAACAGTCACCTACCTCTGAGCCCTTCACCCACCTGTAAGACGAAACAGAACGTTTTTAATTGAGTCGGGCAATCATACATGGTGGTCTGGTACAGAAGTGGAATTTAGTGGAAAAAGTGCATCAATTCTGACTTAATTTGGCTAGGATATTAGCATTGACAGTGCCCCGACTGGGATTGCTGTTATTCCCAATAGGCAGAAATGAGGGAAAAATCTGTCTTTAGCTATATTCACAGGGACTTGTAACTATGTTTTCTTTTGGAGAACACCTAATAGGTGCAAGCATTTACCCTTAAACAAGGGATAGACTGTCTCCTCTGAAGCATCTGCCGCCTTTTACTCCTGTGTTCCTTCTGGATGCTCTTCTTAGGCTTGGATCTTCCCCTCTCCCTGCTTTGGGTACTGGTATGGCAGCCTACTTTTGGTGGATGACAGTATGAGCAGGTGGAGCTCAGGTGAACTGGGCTCACATCTTATCTTCATTCCATAGTTGAGAATAGGCAATAATTCCTTTTCCTATTTGCCTGTTCATTGGAAAACTTGATAAAACTGCTTATTCTGATAAAACTTATTATTCCCTGCTTCAAGGGAGAAAGAAGGCGACAGAGCTAGGATATAAAATGACATGCAAATTTACTTTTTTTTTCTTGTTCGAAGTGTGCTGCACATGTAGACAAAGGTCTGTTACTCAGTGTTGCTAAACTTGCTTTAGCATTGTTGCTTTATTGAGAGCCTGATCAGACCAAATGAAAATACTTGTTAGGGCCTCCTGCAACATCTGTTGAAGCTCCATCAAGATTTGGTGGACTTTGGATGCATCTCCCAGTGCTGAATCAATCTGTACTATTTTAACAGTGTTCTGCCTGCTCGATTGAGAAGTTGCTCTGCTAACAGGAGACTATTTTGCTTACCTGAGTCCTTTTGTTTTCCAAAGCCTGTCTGTTTTTACTTTGCTAGGAATAAAGTGCAAGCTTTTAAACAGGTATGAACTGACTGTAGAGAAGCAGCAGCATAAAATGCTACCTTAGTGCATGAAGAATAGCATAATGGAAATTTAGTTGTATAAATAAAATACAGGGCATTTATCCATATCTACAGTGCTGTCAAACTACAAACTGTGTTAAGCTCCTTGACTAAAGGGTGTAGACAGAAGGTGGAAATCCTGGCTTCACTGAAGTCAACATGAATATAGTCATTTCTGTGAATCCTGTGCGTGATATCAGGTAGTTATGGGGATGGAAAGACAGGGCTGAGGATGAACCAATTTGAGGCTTTAATGGATCTTGATGATCGATTAAAGATTCTCAGATCTCTTAAACTGAGAATATGGAGAGCGTTCTATTCTCTAAGAGTGATGTGTTAACTAATTCCCAAAATGTTCATTCAATGAAGTTAGTTTAAAAGTAATAACTCAAAGTCTGAAGACAGGAACAGTTCTGGGCAGTACTCTACGGGATCCTACTTTCCAAGCATGAATAGAACTTTTCTCCCTCAACTTTCCTGCTGTTTGTGGCTGTACCTGCACTTTATAGTAACTGTTCATGGTTTTAGGTAAGACAGGAACACTCCCTAAAAGTTTACTGATAAATATCACATATTTACATCTTTTGGACCAAATTTAATACAATGTTTTAATATTTCTGTGATCTATTTTCATATTTATGCGTGCACATTTTATTGAAATATGTGTAAAGGATGACCTCGTGACATTGCTGACTTTTCAGAGTTGCAAATTTCCAAAGTACTGTGAGGCCACAATAGATCTGCCTCAGTGGCCTTTTTCCTGGTCAGATAGTCTAGATACACCAACATGAGGAGAGCCTTATTGAAGTCAGAGACCTTAAGTTAAGGATATGTTTCAGTCTTTTGCAGGAATGTGGCCTATCTTCTGAACAGGCAAATGAAGTCAGTCTTCATCGCAGGTTTCGCGCATAACTGTAACAGTTTGAGCACATGCTTTTTGATCATCAACGTTGACTTACTCAAACAGAAGCTGAAAATCGTATGGGAATAAACACAAACAATGCATTAATTTCTGCAGAACCTTCAAGAGATTTATGTTTGTGTACTCCAGATGCTTATTATGGAGTTATACCAACTCCATAAACTAAAACACACTCATCTAGGATCCTGCCTGTAAGGAAGCCTCTAGAGACGTGGATTTTGGGATGCTTGCAATCCTTGCCCTAATGTACTATGGCCTTAACCTATTGGTTTAGTCTTTAAAGAGAGAAAGACTTCTTTTAAAGCTCATACTTAAATATGAGCTTTAAAAGCTCATATGTATTATCAATACATTTTCATAGTCTCTTTGTTTCCCTCTCAGAAGTTAGTAGTTTACATTTGATTTAAAAAAAATATAGTTGCAGCACAAATAGAAATCAGCACTTATTTTAATTTTTAGGGATTAATATGTAGGTAATCTTAGCAGAAAGGATTTTAAGGCATTACAAGCATCTCCAAATGAGAATCTTAATTCATTTTTAAATTCTTGGATTTGGAGAGCAGAATAAAAATACAGTGTATTTTTTTGGTAATTGGGATGTGCTATTAAACATCTACATGGAAGAATTGCCTCGCACACCTCATCAAGCATATACTTATTTGGGGAGAACTTTTAAAGAACTCGGACTTTTCCGGATGTAAATTTTATAAATATTATAACTTTCAGTTTTCTACTCCAAGCTATAATTATGGTTAGATTTTTTTAATGTACTTTTATGTGTCTTTATAATGCCAAATTTTTGGCATGGCATTCATCTTTGACTTGGGCATCTAGAAGCTAGGCATAGAAGGCTGAGCCATTCGCTCAAGCCTCTTCTCTCTATTGACTTAAGGCAAGGAAAGTGAGCTACGCTGAAATATCTTATTGAACTCTTGTAAGTAAGTTCTAAGTTAGCAGGTGTGAATTGTGCCTTTCATTATGTAGCAACTGTAAAACAAACACTTTAAACTATTTTTAGAACATCAGGTGGCAGGTTAATTCCCAGAAGACTCAAAATGAATTCTCAAAACCTGTCATATTTTGGCTTAATAAAAAATGACTTAAACAAAGCACTGAAGTTGAGGAGTATGTGTGAGGGTCAGAAACTCTTCATCTTCCCCCTCTCTCCCCACTGCAATTCCTTTTCTTGGTGTGGGTGGATGTGGTGGGTGTTTTTTTTTTGGCTTTGTTTTTGTCTAAATCATTTGCTATCTGCGGATGTAGGTTTTCCTCAAAAAAAAAAAAAAAAGTTTAAAAAAAAAGCCGTGAAAACAGAAAAATTTTCAAAGCAAAGTATGACTGCTATGTGTTTCTTGCAGGAACTAAATAGCAGGGAAAGGAAAGGGAAGGCAGAGTATCTTACAGAAAGGCTCCACAGCTGTACCTGAGAAATAAATCTGTATTGCAGTGATTAGAGCACTGGGTAGCACAAAGAAGTTGCTAGTGAACTGAGGCCTCTGGTCTTCTGACTGTGTAATTTGAAACGCCCTAGTTGCAGAACTTGCCAAATGTCATAAAACCAAACATGCTTTTTAGTAAAGCCTGGAATTAGGTTCTCCTAGATTGAGAATTAATAGGCTTAAAAATTTTGGCTGTGTAGTTCTCTGCAGTAAGTTCTTCAGTGTATGTACACAGAATAGTTTTTGCAGGGAGTTAGTTTTTATCAGTTATCAGCAATAGCTGCTGTTACATGTTTTACTGTTCGTTCTTCTGGGCAAGGCTGTAGTGTGAAATTGAAAGTGTTGATTTTTCTGATGCTGGGTTTGCCAGGATGGGTAATGATGTGATAATAATAAAATGGAACTGCAAGAAATATTGTCCAAGATTAAAATGAACAGCATTAATTTTTTATTAGATTTTTTTAGCAACACTAAAACATTCTCTGTTCTTCACGTGCTTCCAGATGCTTCCTGAGCAAAGAAGAGCTAGAAGTGCCCATGTCTTTCCAGGTAGCCATAACTGCTTAAAGTACCTCCTTTGTTCTTATCTGGATGTCCAGTGTCACCATGGATGTTTTGGAAAAGTTGTGAGATTCACTGAAGGCTACGTCAATGCTGGTGCTGTGACAAAGTAGCTGGGATGGAAAGACCTTAAGAGGTGCAAGATCTCTTCTACTGAGGGCATGAGCTGTTGCCCCACTCTCGGCATGTGCTGCACATCAAGTTGGTGCCTCTCTGGCATGATCCCATGGGGTAGCACACCTCTGACCCAGGCCCCAGAGGACTTTATAGTGTTTCTGCTGCATGAAGCAAGGTGCTCTGCTATAAACTTTCTCTTTCCATTTTCATCACCACTCAAATGCTTCTCACATTAATGCTGCTTCTTGGTACTGGTCTTCGTTTCTGTCCTTCTGCTATGTGGGAGTCTGCAGCAACCACCAAAAAAAAAAAAAAAAAAAAAAAGATAGAATGCTGTGAATATACAGTTATGGGGAATCACCAGTTGTCTCTGGTGGTGTAGTAACAAGCAAAAAATACAATAATAAAAAAGATCTGGTTAACATCTATAAAGCAGCTGAACTGTATCTGAAAATTAGAGTTCTTATTTCTTGTCCTGAAACTTGCCTCTGTGCAGAAAGGCCTCTGAACTGATTTGCTAGCCGCATGGCATCATTTTGAGGGGTTTAATTGAAGACCACACGTTGCCTCAGCCCTCCACATAAGACTGAGTTAAATTCTGTATCTTTTAAGGGTAGATGAATTGAGTCTGATGATTAGATGGGTTATGAGCAGGGTAATATGGAAACACATGCATTTCTCAAATAGCAGTGTGAGTACCTGTTCTCCGAATAATTTTAAGTCAGTAAGTCTTGTGTTCCAAAGAGTCATCTTAACCTGAACATCTCAGTGGGCTGAACGTTTGCTAAGTCTGCCATCTGCTTAATATATTACTGGTCTAGAAAATCATGGTGGTTGTGAAGCAAACACAAAAACAGGCCATACACCCCCAAAATCCTAAGCAACTCAATGCAAAATGGAGGAAGCACTCTGACCTCTGTGAAACTCGCCTGTTGCTTCCAGGAGGGGTTAACTGAAACCTCAGACGTCCATGTGACACAATTACCAAACATGTTGCCTTATCATGAACAACACTGTCAAGCGACAACCTAGTCCATAGGGAGCTCCCTCCCTAAAAGACAAGCCCTGTTTCATAGGTCTGAATAAACATATATTTTTGCTTCCTCTCTCATACGAAGAATGTCTTGAACTGTGGATGGCAACTTGACAAGCAGCCACTGTGTGTGGTGGGGTTGGTGGTGGAAAGGGGGATGTTGTGTTATTTTTGTATCCCCCTCCCTCCCTTATACAAGACAGGAAGCAAAGCAAATTTGGGGTGTTTGGGAGGGTGGTTCTGCTGCTTTACAAATAAGTTGTATCCAAGGAGCAGCATTTCCACGATGTGGGAGCATAGCAGGCCTGCTGGGGAGCTGAGGGCAGGTGAAATGAAGTTATTGCAGAAGAAGAGAAAAGGCCGAGGACAGGAGTTAGTGCTGCAGCTGTCATCCTCATAGTGCTGCCATGTCTGTAGTCGCCTCAGTTACCTCTGCCAGTCTGAGAGATGCGACGACAAGGGCCAGAGTTTGTAGGGTGAGGCCTGTCTGGCCTCAGGGAGTCGCAGAGGAGGCCGTGGCCTTCTCACCTCTAGCAGTGGTGTTTCCTCATGATTTACTTCTCTGATGGTGATGGATCTCAAACTTCAGCAATGCAATTGTATACGTGAATTGGAAATTTCCTTTCCTCCAAGGAAAAGCCAAGGGATGCCAGAGACCCTGGAAGCTGCTATATATGCCTTTGTGGCCTGTTGCGTGCAACCTCCACTGAGACGGGCCTTCAAATACTAATATATAATGCTGTGCAAGTGCTGTCTCCTGGGGACATAGGATATTGTATCCTACTCCTGTGTGGTTGCCTAAGGGTCTTAAGAGGTGTTTGTTGACCCTGAACGTTGCAGAATGGTTATTGAGCAGGTCAGTTGTTCATGCAGCTGATCTCCTGATACCTTCAGGTGTGTTCTCTTGGAAAGCTCGGTGTTTGCTGTTCAACAAGGCTATGTGCCGCTCTAGAGGTGGTTGGTTGGCCAGGTGTGGTTTGGGTGAAGTGCGGAAGTGGGATGCAAGAATGCCAAAGAGAATGTCTGGAGATTGAACCATCCAGCTTCCAATGCTCATGTTCAAGATGATGGAAGTTGCTGTAAAATGCCCTGCAGCTTGGAGGACTCATCTTTTACCTTCCAACTTGGATTTTCCCTTGTGTATGAAGTATAATTTCTCCCCAGCTTTCTGTCTTTATGTTAAGAATTATATAAAGGCTGTGCTTTTAAGCACAGAATGAGTGACTGTTTTCTAATCATATAGAAATAAAATATCTACGGTGAGGTTAATGCCATGGATACTGTGGTGTGTCCCATAAACAAGGCTACACAATGCATGTAAGTAGCCCTGTCCTGATCTGAGGGATGCATGGAGCTTTAGTCTGCATAATCTGCAGTAAATTGTTTATTTGCTTGTGCTATAGAGCACTTAAGTATATAAAATTCATGTCATTAAAGGGAAAAGCAGCTGGATTTTTCTGTTCCGTTCCACTTCCTATTTTATCTCGTATTAAAATATAAATGTGGACTGACTGAATCCTGGTGATATTCCTACTGCTGCATGCTGTTAATGTCCAAAATATGCTTTCCTCTTGGGATTCTGCTGTGCGCTTAACTGAAAAGAACTAACAAATGGCCCTAACCTGGGCCTGCCCTCCCTCCTGTAATTCCCCTTGGAGAGCCCCATTTCCTTCCACCCCCTTCTCACGCTACTGCAGTAAGTTTAAGTCAACTATCTCCATAACCTGGTGGTGGGATAAAGCAGCAGAACAGGGCAAGATCCCCCTTATGGGACTAAAAAACTCACTATCCGTCATATGCACCTTAACACGATCTGTACTGCATTAAATGCTTAGCCTTACAGTAAAGATTCTTTAATGATGTGATACCCGAACAAGAAAGAACAGCTAAGAGCTCTGTAACGCTGCAGCAAAACATGTTGAGCAGGACTGGTGTATTAAACGGCAGGACTGGTGTCTGAAATGGTCCCCAATGTTACGCACCGGTGTGAAGGAAGGGCAACTGGGTGGAAGGTGATGGTCCCTAAAGGCTGGGCTGGAGCAGGGATGCCTGCACATGGCACAGGGTCCAGTGGAAAGATTAAAGGCTGCAGCCTTATTTCCCTGCAAGCTTCTTAACGCTCATGCTGATTATACAGATGAATGAAAAAAAACAAAAAAGCTTTCTTTAGCAATACCTTCATCCCACCTTGGCAAAGTACAAGGTGTTTCCTGGCAGAATATTTATTTTTTTTATTGTGCCTATTAGCAGGTATTTCCGAACTACCATATGCAGAGACCACTCTCTCCCTATCACCCCTTCATTCAGAGCACACGCATCAAGATGGTTTTCCATCTTTGTTTGCAGCGGAAAAGACTCAAGGTGAGGGAGAGGGAGAACAAATCCTGTAAGGTAATTCTGTCACTCACCTCATCTTCCTAATCTTTCCTTGGCTTCCTCTGCCTTCTAACCCTGGTATTGATCGTGTCAGAGGCTACAGCAGACCAAGGCAGGGGGCTGAAAACCTTTCCGAGCAGCGGTTGCCGGTGTGCCTGTTGCAGCTTGAGGAAGAAAAGCATGCTGTGAAAACAATCAGTGCATTTGCTTTGGATCTAAGTGATTCCAACTAGGTCGATGCTTCATGCTGATGTGTTGAAAACATTTAAAAAATTTCTCAGAGTTTGATTTCAACTGAAACATTTCAGCATGTGTCTGACTCTCTGAAGCTGTTATTTCTCACTAATGTAGCAGACAAGTGTTTCTTTTCCACCACAGCACAAAGCAGTAGGGAAACTGGGCCTTTTGTCTAAATAGATTTTTGGTTTGAATGTTTTTATAGGAGGGGGAGTTATTTGCCAGGTTCACTTTCATAAGCTGAGGCTCTTGCAAATTGACTTTAGAGGAGTAGCAGTTTATTTCATGAAGGGAAAAAGAGGTAATCACAGTTTTACTGAGTGTGAATGAGTGTATAGCTTTTCTTAAACTGCTTTTATTCCCTGCATATGAATTTTCATTCAGAGGCAGGCTAGACCATTCACAAATACACTAAGAATATTTCTTTTTCTCTAAAGCGCATGGTGCTTCTCTTTGTATGTGTTTGCACTCAGTATAATTGGCCTGATTCTCTCACAGCTTGGGATCACAGAGCAAATGAAGCGTTGCAAAAAGAAGCTATCCTCATCCAAATTAGCTATTACTCAGCTTCCAGGAACCCACGCCAACATTTCCCTGTGGCAGGTGGTAGCACAATTGTTTTCTGAACTGCTTGGAGAAGGGCACAGAGAGATGGGATCTGCTGTAATTTCTCTTATGGTTTAGGTTGGTTTGCATATGCCTCGCGGTCACTGTAGCCTGTAGCAGGTTGAAGTGGGCAGGACCGCTGTCCTAATTTGGAGCCTGCTCTTCACTAGTCTCTGTTGGGGTAGATCAGCACCGTACCTCTGACTCCGTTGTGCTTTGGTACCAATTCCTGTTGTTTCATGTGCCACCCTCCCTCCCCCTTTTTGAAAAAACAAGGTTTCATCAGTGCCTGTTGTTCTCCTTGGGATGCCTTTTTAATTATACAGCATATAAATTTATATTAAATACAAACTGGAATTTCTCTTTCCCCCAAGGAAGCGAGGGCACCCCCGTGTTCTTGCCATCATTGCTGCTTGCTTCATATAACACAAAACATTCTTGCGCTGTTCCAACAGGAAATAGCAAACAAGTACTTGCCTTGAGGTATTTCATTGAGTTTCAGGATACCAGCAGATAGAGATGTTCCAAAAAAATAGATGTTTTGTTGAAAGAAAATAATAATAATAATAATAAAAACCTTTAAAAGCTGTATTTATCTAGGGAGAGGAATCTCCCTCCTCCCTGAACTAAGCCTTTGCAAATGTAGTGTATGGTATATGTGGCACTAATGGATTTTGTACTTTTTTTTTTCATGCAGTGAACAATAGTTGTCATTTAAACAGCTGTAGTTTGCAGCTGTGTAAGTCCTAGACATTAATGGTAGATAAGCTAGTGCAGGGATAGGAGGAATTCTGTGGTGTCTTCCTGGCAATTTCATTCATTTATTTAAAAGAATGAACCCCGTATGAATGCTATAAAAGTGAAAGATATAATTGAAAAGTACTATTAGGATCTTGTCTGTAAAGAGTGTATACACTTAATTTATGTACTTGTCAATTTACTTAAATCTTTGATTATCCCCTCTTTCCTCCTTTCTCCTGCCTCCCTAGTGCAGTGGGTTGGAGCCTAGAGAGGGAGACTCCAAGTTAGCAAGAAGCTTGCCTCTGGCAGGGGTTAGCTAAAGCAGATGTTCCTGCCATGAGCTGGTGTGGCAGTAGGATGGCGTAAAAACCTTCTTCCCAAAGATGGGCTCTCCTCATGGGAATTGTCTCATTGGGCTCACCAAGAGTATGGATGTGAGCAAAGGGGCGTGAGGAGGGATGTGTGTTTTTGGAGCAGAGATCTTGGTAGTTCAAATGAAGGAAGCTCTACTAATACAAAGTGATGATTCTGAAAGCTCTGGTGGTTCATGCAGTGATGACACTTGTTTGGAATTACCAGCAGGGTTTGCAATTTCAGTCTGTTCGGAGTCCATTGACCTCCACTGACTCCAGCAAGCTTAAATGAGGCTTGTTTCGATCTTGCTGGTGCATTACTGAAAAGTTTAGCTCACGTGACTTATTTTCCATGCATAACCTTAGAATTATTTTAACTGCTTTGTAATGTCCTTGTATTTTCCCCTTCCACGAACATCTTCAAGGCTGTTTCAGTGTAAACCTTCCACCTGACAAAAAAAGTTTAGCAATCAGAATGAATTCAAGCCAAAATTTTGGTGCACCCCATGTGCATGCTGACATTCCTTCTAATCCTACTTTTTTTTTTTTTTTTTTTTTTTTTTGAGCCTTGGTCTTACACAATATTAGCCATAATTGGAATTGACACCAGAAAGCCACAGATGGCGATTCATTTAATCTGAACTTGTGAAACAGAAAGCTGGATTCTGCCTGAAATCTTTGTAGATTTCCTGGCAGGAAGCATCTCAGCATTTTCAGGTAAAATTCTTTCAGAAGGACCTTGAAAAAAGGGTCTTGCTTTGATCCATCTCTTACAGAAGTCAATGAAAGAGACTCCATTGATTATAATGAACACTGGGAAGTTGCTCCATTCAGAGCTACATGTAACTTCCACTTCTGGACAATTGCTTTTCCTCAATAGCAGACCAAGGAGAGATTGATGTAACTACACAAGGAAGAAAGATTGTGGTGAGGAAGACGGAGTTCATCCCAAAAAGCAACTTAATGAGCAGGGAGGAGACCACGACAACTGCTCTGCTTTGTCACTGCTCGTGTGCTAAAGTGCTGAGTGCAAGTAAGTCAGCCCTATACTGAATTAGAAAAAAGAAATAGAGGGAGAGCAGCCTGTTTAGAAGCAGTTGGCTGTAGTGCTAGTCATTACATATTTTTAACCTTTGTGGACAAGTGCTGTCTGTGCTCAGGTGATTTTACTGCTCTAAATAAAGCATACGAGTATATCCAGGAGGTGGTGGGGAGAAAAGCCTGTATAACACTGTCCAGCAGCTACTCACATCTCTACCCTGTTGCTTTTGTAGAACCGCCTCCTTTGCACAACAGTAATACAGTTTAAACTATTTCAAATCTTTTTGTATAATAACATTAAGCATTAAAGGCTTGTAGCCTGGAAGATTTGCTTCCCTGCAATAGGCTTGCCCAGCTAAATTGTCTGCCAGGCCTTGTACCAGTTTCTCTGATATAGAAATCACCCAGTGAATGATACTTGAACCATTTGACAGTGGAGATGGAACATAATATTTCATAACTGGCACCACTTTTAGACAGTATCCATTTTTAGACAGTATTTGCATATAGGCACTTGCAGTTACAATGAGGACTTCTCTAGTATCCTAGAGAGCCAATGATATTTCCCCCAAGATGGCAGCCACAAAACCAACAGAATCCCAGGCTGACACGAGCAGGGGCCTTTTGCGATCATTAAATAAAAACTAAAGTTGAAAAAAAAAGTGAAAAGAAGGGATTTCTGGTCAACAGGCTGCTCTGTCTTGGCACGTGAAGGTAGAAGAGAGCAAGGAGGAAGGTTTTAGCAGAGCTTGTACTTGCTTGCAGAAATGATTTGATAAAGCTCAGGCTGGACACCTGACAACTCTCGCTCTTGCTCTTGCTCTCGCTCAAATCCATGCTTTATATGGGGGTGCGTGATCTACAGTAAAATGTTTGGCTGGAGTTATTCCAGGCTATCAAGTGGACCAGATACTGCATGGTCAAAAAGTTCCTGTGCCCTCCACACACTGCAGGACTCCCTGGTGGGGGATGAGGAGCTACCCTCTTCCCTCCACCTCAACTCTGCTTTTTTCTTCTCCACCCAGCCTGCCAGGCTCAGAGTTTCTTTCTCAGAAACACACATTTCTGTGAGAAAAAGTTCATATAAAGGGGGAAAATAATTTTCCTTATCCTTTAATCCTTTATTCTCTTTGCCTTTTAAAAGTTTATTTACTTCCTGCAGTTGCCATCTTGAGCTTCTGCCTCTGTGGTGTGTCAAAACTTGCTTAAGCTTGAAGGTTTTTTTTAGGCTTGACCAAGCATTGACAGCACTATCACAGAAGCTAATGCTCAAGTCTGCCAGTTTGATGGATTAAGTAAACTTATTGAAATATTTTTTTCTTTAATTCTGAAAGATGCCAGGGGCTGTTTTCTCCTCTTGTCAGTGGGTGTTTCACACAGAGCACATTAGAGGGAGTACCATATACGGAGCTGGAGTAGAACATGGCCTTAATATTTAAAAGACTTGTCAACCTTTTGCATCAAGTAATATGGAGGCGTGTGATGATGTTGCTTTGCTCTGCAGAAGCAATTCTTGTACATCCCCTGCCTGTTAAACTCTTCGTATTAACCACATTCCTGTTAGCAACAGCACTACTTGGGTTTTTCTCCTCTTCTAAAAGAATTTTTTAGACTTACTTTCCTCCTTCTGTGCCCTCTGCTTGCTTTGCTTGGTCAATGTGATAAAGCAAACTGAAACACTCGGGTCTATAGTCAATCTGCATTCTAGTTTTCCTGCTGCTGCTTAGATTCACAGCTCTTGGAGAGGAAGGGAAGGACATAGGAAGTTTGAGATCATTACCAATGGCATTTTAGTGTTTGAATGAAACATTTAATCTTTCACATCCAAGCTGTTTGGATTCACTGTCCTTAAATGATGCATCTCATGCAGTGCTGGGTGAGACACTAGGTAACTAACAAAAGTTAATGTTTATTTGCAGTGTTCCAAAATGTCCAAAATCACTTTCATCTTTCAAATGTCCAAGGTGTTTAGTGTGTTAGAAGCTGGGCTGGAGCAGGGCTGCTGCCCTGTAATTCGTGGCCTCCACGGGGCACAAGTTTCTGCTTCCAGAGGACTATTGGTGACACCAATAGTCTGCTGGTCTTTCTTATTTATGGCTGCTGGTCTTTCTTATTTATGGCTTTTGAGATTCTTCATTGGTAGCTGGGGAGGAGCAGTTGTGCTCGTGGAGAAGGACTTGGGTGACTTTTCAGCAGAAGGGGTTCAGCTGGCTAATCCCAAATGCTTCTCGTGTGTCTATAGGGCCAGCAGGTTGGGCAAAAATAAATGGAAGGGAAGGAAGGGCCTGTGTATTTTTCTACATAACTCCAAGCTAATTTTGGTAATCAACTGTGCAAGACAAAGATCGTTATTTCTAGGCTCAAATGCTTGTAAAAATGGCCTTCATTTAGCATCAGCTGAGCCTAGTGCAAACATGGCCTGCAAATTTGTAATCTAGCATGCCGCATTGTTGCAGCACTAACAGTGTTTGTTTTGGTTAAAATAAGGGTATTATGACTTTTTGACTAAAAAAAAAGAAAATTCCAACTACTGCTCAAACTTGCATACAGGCTGCAATAAACCTACTTCTGCTGACGTCAGTGATGAACTAACTTGAATTTCAGTGTTCTGGATCATTGGGTTTTAGACGTTCATCAGGGTTAATCAGGAGAGTCCTCAAATACCTCAGCAGATTTATGGAGAAGTCTAATGGAAGTTAATATGGATAAAGCACATGTTTTACAATGCAGACTGCAATCTGGAGTCTCCAGGGCCCTTGCAGGAGATGTTTTCCAGAGTTGTGGCCTGCTCTGCTATTTCTTATAAACCAAATCACCTGTGTAGGTGACCAAGTGCTTGGTTGTTAAGAGCATCTGCTTAAGTGACCTAGCTGGATGTTTATGGAAAAGTAAATAGGCCTCACCAAATGGTATGCTTCCTTGTTAGGTTATTGGTTTATGTCCACACTGTGTCTTTCAATAAGTTCAGCATCTCTGTTAGTGGTAATATACAGGGAGTATTGTACTCAAATGTATATTTAATTTCCCCAAATACAGGTTCACTTCAAAGTCATGCCATGGACAACTGTGGGAATTTAAGGAGGGGAATCTGAGGTTGGGGAAGCAGGTAAAATCTCTTAAAATGTTGTGTAGTTCTTAAAACCTGAAGTGTCTCTGAAAAACGAGAACCCTTAGAAGTCTTGTTCCTAGACTCCTCAATTTATGTTTGCTCTTCAAAAATGTGGTCACAGAAGTGGCTGTGCTGTTTCAGGGTGACAGGAGCACTGCACTGAGAAGTGTTTGAACCCAAGTCTCATTTTTGGAACGGGGTAGAGGGAATGGCTTTTTCTTATGGGGGGTTAGTTGTGAATCAAAGAATGGGTGGTTTAAGAGACCATTCAAAGTGGACCTTCTCTTCTGTGGATTGCAACGAATCCGTTTGCAAAAAGTATAATGGGAGAGTATGGAAATGGTGTTTCTGCATCCCTCACTCTGTATCTCGCTGTGTTTACGATTGAACTTAATTCACTTCAGAACATCTTTTCCATATCTGTCTGTCTCTGGTTCTTCATGCAGCTTACCTATAACGTTTACAAGTCTCTTGAACCCATTTTTTGTTTCAGATTCTGTTAAGTTAGAAATAGGAAGATCTGGTACCCGCAACAAGTAGTTTATCTCTTTTTTTTTCTGTTTGTCTTTATATAGTTAAAAACTGCCCTTTAAATCTTTCTTTCCCTTCATTGTTCTGGCCCAATGGGGAACAAAGATCCTAAAAAGTGCTCTTTTTCTGTAGGACAGACAAATCAGAGGTGATGACCAAAAACTTTCTGAAGAGAAACATCAATTTTCTATTTCTTCCATGGAAGAAAACAAAACAAAACAAAACTTTATTTTCAAAACATCCAAGCTTCTTTTTATTACCTTTGGAAATGGAAATTCTGCGCAAACACTGCACTGCATGATGAACTGTGGCATGCAAAGTTTCAAGTAGGGCTTTTGTTGTTTTAAAGAAGTCAGGTGAAATTTTATGGTATTAAGAGGGGCAGTAAGTTTCAGCCCTTACTAGAAAGGGTTGCTCTGTAATTTGATTTGAAAATTCACATTGTCTAGTTGTATTAGCATGAGTGTAACATGCCTTTGAATACAAATGCAATTTTTCGCTCCTCTGCAGAAAAGAACTGTTCCTTTCTGAAATTTACTAGGCATTTACAGAATTGTATCCTGAAATTTTGCGCATGTCCGTATGTAGTACTAAATGTAGCATGTAAGAGAATATACAATTAATGTATCCCTTGACGCAGTGCTCCCCAAATAATAAAATAATCTGTTGAATAGTATTGAATAGACAGTTGGTGGCTGCTTTTTTTTTTTTTTTTTTTTTTTAAGATTTTTTAAAAATAAATGTTAAGTTAATTTTGTTGTGTTGCACCACTGGCATAACTTATAATGTGCATTTTATGACACAAATCAAAAGAGCTTCTTGACCTCTAGAGCTGTTGATGGTAAATGTCTATCTGGATTTGCTGGCTGAGATTTTCTTTGAAAACCATAGAAATTTTATGTTACAGTAGGTGCGAGACTTGATCCTTCATGCTAAGTTACAAAAATTGATTCTTTTTTTTTTTGAATACTAATATCCTTTGGTGTTTAGACATTGTAGGCAACAGTATCTGCAATCTGAGGTCATACTGTTTAGTATCTGATTTCCGTAGGCCAGATGGGGAATAGATAGTCAGTCTCAAAGGGCTGGGTATAGATAACTCTGACTTGTGTTGCCTGTTGTGCAGACTCTTCCAGTGAGGCATAATCCTGCGGCTGGTTGCAAATATAATGTTATTGTATTTTGATTGTTGTATGCTGTTCTGTCTCCAGCTTCAGTCTATGGTTTGTGAAAGGGCACAATTGCCCAAAGCAAAAATAGGTAACTTAAAATTGTTTTGAAATGGAACTGAATGGAATTTGTATTGTGAATTTAAAAATTAAATGACCTAAGAATATCAGAATACTAAAAGAGATGAGAAACTATAACCCTCCCTCCCCTACCCTACCCAAGAAAAAAAGAGGGGGTAGTTTAGAGGAAAAATCATTGTGAATATGTAAATTTAAAATAGCTTTTTAAGCCTTTTGTGAACAACAAAGGGAACACCAACACCTACAGGTGTTGTGTGAGGAGTAGATTTTCTTTGCAAGATGGACATGGATATAAGAAAGACTGGGATTTACTCAGTAAGATATAGCTCAAAATACAACCTTTAGGCCTTGCTTACATGGTGGATGCTGCGCTACTACCTTAGCAAGGCAGAGTGTTCTTCAACCGTGGAGGCCGGGGGAGGCTTCTCGGAAAATAATATTGGACCTTTCTCATTTGTTTCTGTAGTGCAGATTTGTGCTGCTGCACTGAGATTGACTGTCTCTGTGGTCTGGCTTCAATTAAGATGTTGTTTTTGAGAACGGAAGGAAAAACTGCACAATTTCATATTTTTCTGAGATGATCTAAAAATTGTTTGGGATGTATGTGTGTGTGGAGAAGGGTGTGCTGTGCCTCTTGCTTCAGAGCAGAAGGGAAGGGCTAACCCGGCACTTGCATCCCGCGTGGCCTCGAGCCAGCCCCATCAGACTGGCGTAGACTAAGCCTCCACCTCTGAAACTTGTCCTGCACCGTTGTGTATGTGAGCAAGGGGACCCTGTGTAGTCCCCTGTCCCCTGTAGTACCCTTGGACTGCTGTTATGAGGCTTCACTGCCTGCGTCAAGTGCTTCAGAAGCTGAGGAGCTTCTGAAAGCTGAGTCTGAGGAGCCCTAGGGGGACTTCTGAGGATACTCTCTGGTAAGAACAAGATTCATCAGTCCAGGAGAGCTTAGTCCTAGCTCTGAACAGGGTTATGGACTGACTTGGTCAGGGGTTGGTGTGCCGCTTTTAATTACTCCCTTTTATATCTGCCTCTTTTCCACTGCAAGTCGACTTACGCCAGCCTCTAGTTTGATGGACGCTGAGGTGGTCGAGATGGGAGAAAACAGAGAAATTTGCCTACCTGCTTGCCCAAGCAGGGAGCAGTGCCGCCTAAACAGGTTATAGTGTCCTCTGTTGAACTGGGACCTGGGGCGACATCATGCTTCAGTCCTCATGTAATTGCCCTGTACATAAGGAAGTTGGAAGGGTTAAAGAAACTGTGCAAGCAGCTCTCTTGAGCTGTACACATATAAAAGGCCTTGGCTCTGCTGGGGGTTAGTAATCATGGCTTCTCCTAATGGAAGAACCTAGAGAAACCTATTGAGATGCCCAGTTGGGTTTAGGGACGTTGTCGGTTCCATTACAATTTGCATTGCAGGGGACCGAAATTTCCTCTTCTGGAGGATTCCAGATCCAACATGACGTTGTTCTGGAATGGGGGTTCTTCCTGCCTCGGCCTCCTAACCACATTTGGTTTCTCACTTCCTTCTTGAATTCCTCGGGCTTTTTTCTCTACCTGTTCCGAAACCTTGTGGGAGAGGGCATGGTCTCCACACCATGGGTATCTCTAGCTAGCTGGGGCAGCAGTTCCTTCCTCTCTCTTTTTTCCGTACTGGGGACAAGCTCCCTGACCTTTCCTCGGGGTGCCTCCCTTCAAAGACTGCCGCCCAGAACCCTTCTGCGCTCACAACGCCGGGAACCGAACTGCAGCCCGGCACGTTGGGTCTCATACCAGCGCTGGCATTCAGAGTCGGAACGGACGTTTAAGTGCCCACACTGTGCCTATAGCCACTGCTGCAGAGCCACCACCGCTACGGGCGTTTCTGGGAGGGTTTTCCTGCTTTCTGCAGCAGCAGAAAGGAATCGTGTGAAAAGAGGAGAAGATTTTGTGTGTTTGCACGACACCCACATCTGCCTCGGCAATATATTTGGGGTGGCTCGCTGTAGTCCGTAGCATCGTGCTGTCTTCAGGCAGATGCTGCTTCAGCCTGTGTGCAGGAACTGGTGTGCTTAAGCACCGGGTGGCTACCTGCTCCGCGTATGGAAATGCCAGTGGCGTGTGCGCTGCTGCCGGAGCCGGCTGAGCAGCGCTCACGTCTGTAAAGCAGCTGGCAGAGTTACGCACCTGCTAGAGTTATAGCTGCTATATATGTTATAATTAACTCTCACTGCCTGAATATGTGGCTCTACATGCGCAGGTACAAAAATTCTTACAAATATAGTGTAGTAAATATTTGTATATATAGAAAGAGTATGGAATAGTTGCTGTGTAGATACAGAGAGAGAGTGATATAGTAACAAACATATATGTGTGCATGGCTGTAATGACATTTCCTTGTATCACATCTATCAGGTTACAAGCAGCTAATAATTTTCTTTTTCTACTCACAGCCGAGCATTATAATGGCATATACTCATAAATCAAGATCAACATGGAACATTGCTTAGCAAATATAAATGTATGTGCATTGCAGAATGATCTGAGATTACAAAAATATATCAGAAGTCAAAAGTAGCTGGTGGAGAAACGCTATGTCTTTAGTTTATTGAGATTGTTTGGAGGATCCTAATGTACTGTCACTGAAAGAATAATTTTTCCTTTACAATCTACTTAGCAAAGATTTATCGATCCTTTTCCCCTTCATAGAGAATTACTGATCCATTTTAGAAAATCAGATTTTCACACCTTTCATGAGAATGTGCACAGCGCAGTTCCCCGGGGATTGCCAAGGAAGTTGACTTTGACATGAAATCCCTAGGTACCGGTGCACAACAGCCTATAGTCTCATCACTGATTTGTTGCACAGGGTGGTAAAATACTTTTATACATTTATAGAGAAATGATTGCACTGCAAGGACTTATTTTCTCCATGCTAGTGGATGTATTCAGGGTCCTGTTATTTGTGTAAACAGCATTTTTCAGGGGGCTTTTTCTTCTCAGCTGTGATGTTATGAACAGTAAGGTAAGATAAAAGTTGTTGAAATTCATGTTGCAAAGCAGTAGGGTATTGTAGAATTTTTCAGTATGTGTAAATAACTTTCTTCAAGATGTGCCTCCTCTCTGTCCTCATTATTGTAGTATCCTAGGTAGCTAAGCATTAGGCATGTTATATTGAAGTATGCATCATAATGAAGGTGATTTATTATAATTAAAACGGCATGGAGAGCAACTTTTATTAGACATATTGTTTCACAGGAGAGCTTAATAAAGAGCATTATTATTAGTTATAGATCTGTGTGAAGGATGTTGTTTACCGAGAGTTATGTGAGTATTAGTCAAAGTCTGAAGTTGCTCATTTGAGCTGTCCACTGTGGGAGGGGGGAAAGAAAAGCATTCGGCAGAGCAAAAAGAGAAGAATTTTAAGATTGGAAGGGAGAGACAGAAGAGAGGAAATGCCGAGTGCATGAGGTGTTCTCTGCAGGAGCAGTTCTGGAATACTTTATTACATATCTACGGAGACAATGGCATGGACTGTAAGTAGCTCCTGTCTCTCAATATAATAATGCACATAAAGTCGGGGTCAGGCGGGGTTCGCTCCGGGCTTTGATGCCGCGCAAGGTCACGAGGGGAATCGATGGGCAAAAATGAGACCTGAGTTTCATGCAATCAATGGGATTTTTCTGTTTTAAAGTGGACCCTGCTGGGTGCGAGCGTCGGAGCTCCAAGCGTGGGTCTGCTCGGCTAGCGTGGGTCGCGGGAGGGATGCGTGGGGAGCGCGGGGTTCGCTCTAACAGGGGGGCTTAGCCAGACAGGTTCGTGTAGCAAACCCGATTATGAAGTTGCATGAGCTGCAAATAAATGGACAAATTAGCAGCTACTTTGAATATTAATTATGCCGCCGTTTTTATTCTGTCTCTCTTGGGTTGTAGTTGCCTGGCATTTAGATAGCTCTTAAACATGATTAAAGAGCTACTGAGTTATTTGATTAAAAATCCTGTGGGACTCGGCTGCTATGCCAAATATACTTTCTGCCCCTAATTTTTTAGTCTTCTACAGTCATTGTGGGCATTTCTTTGAAACAATCCACGTTTCCACAGATTAAGACAAATTTTTACATGTCTTTGGTTAAGAAGCTGTATTCTTCTGAGAGGCGAGTGGTTACTTGGGAGAGAATTGCTTTGGTAATTTTCTCCTTAAAGTTTTCAGGCAGCTGAGATCTTGTGTTGTTTTATCTTTATTGTGTACAATTAACCCTGTAGGATGAGGGAAGCAGTCGGGAGGAAGGTGACCATACACAGCCGTAACACTGACAGCAACAACTGACCACTGTGGAGGAGATTTATCCCTGTGAAATGGTTAAGAAATTAGTGTATTACAGGCCAATTTCCAAGCACTGATATATGCGAATTTAACCACTCTGCAGTCAATGGAGTTGTTCTGAATTTACGCTGCCCCACCAGGCATAGGTCCTGACACCGATTTCAATTTCAAAGCAGGTCAGCTATTGGACTGGACTTTGTGAATGAGATGCACACCTAAATGTAGGATTTCAGTGATCTGGGTGCTGCGTATTTTTCCCCCCGTTTTAAGTGAAAATACCAAACAAATGACTTCTCTGCACAAATCCTCTGTCAGAGAGCATCCAGCTTTTTCCAAATACTCATTCCATAAATTCAAGTGTTCAGCATGAGGGACTGTTTATCCTATATTAAGGGGTAAATAAATGTTCATGAGGGGCTTTGAGCATGAAGAAGGAAGTGGAAACTCAGCCCCTTTTATTTGTCATTTTTTTCTTAAATATGACTTTCTAGATGAGATTAAAGAAATCAAATTATCCCCTCATCATAGGTACAGAGTGACTCCAAAAGAAGGAAATGAGTGAATTCCTCGAGTCTTTCATTTAAAAATAAACTCATTGAAGATTTATGGGCAGCACATTAACGACTGTGGGGTTTCTACTGCTCAAGTCCAAATTTGTTTGCTAGAATCAGAGAAATGCCCTAAAGAGCGGGAGTACAAAAGAGAACTTGGGCTCCTGCCTCAATGTAATTTCTGTTAACAGGGTCATTTACAATTCAAGCAGAATTTATGCTCACCTGAAATGATTTATTTGTGTTTGCATCTATGCCCTGAGTGTAAACACTTCAGTTTATATTATTCTCATTTAAAACAAACAAACAAATCCCTTTCACCTCACTGTCCTCTCCTAATAGATCTTGATGTTGCATTCTTAGGATGTGCTAAACATCTTCCACCTAAAGATTTTTGATAAGATATAGAAGGAAATTTATTGATTGAATTTATATAGAAATATTTTGGCAATAAATGCCCGTTGCAGTAACAACATTCCAGGTCTTCAGGAGCTAATAGAGCAAGTGATTACGGGTCGATTGCACAAAACTCAATGAGCAAAATGAGCCACCTGATTCTGTATGAAATGTATAAGAAGAAGGTGTTACTGGTGGGAGAGGGGGCTTTTCTCTGGATGCTTCTTGCTTAGCAGTACTTGCAGTGCCATTTATCTCTCACCACAAATACAGAAAGATGATTCAGCCATGGCATGCACAGACTCATTGCCCGTTTTTAGTACAATTAGCTTATTTTAGCCCAATATTGTGCTGCTGTGGACAGGGGATTCGAGTCTGGCATAATTTTCTCTGAAGAGCTGCTGAGAGGTGAGCTCTGTTTTGGCTGTAGAGGCAGTGACCGCTCTTCAAGGTGTTTTCCTTGCATTAAATACGTGCCAGCTCTTCTGGATTCCTTGGAGAGACCTTCTGGTGGTTAGAATCAGCTCGGTGAGAGCCCTGTCCTCAAGTCGCCACTTGAGGAAGTCTTTTGAAACTGGTGCTGAAATATCTACCTCACTCCTCCTGAACTGAATGTGCTGCTTGTGGATTGCTATGGAATAAGGCCCGAGTTGGCGCGCGTTCTCCGGAGCACCTCGTCTGTGAGGCCAGGAAGGTGCTCCCTGGTTTAAAGGTGTTTGAGGTCCGTGTGCTCCTCCTGCCCCGAGTGCTGTAGGAAAGGCTGACAGATGGACTGGGTGTCCAGCAGGGGGAAAGGAGAAGCCATGGGAGACAAACACAAATGATCCAAAACTAAGGGCATAGAGATGAGTTCAACTGAAAAATTTTGCACGGTGGGAGAGTGTTGAATCTAATCTATGAGTTTACCTTAAGGCATTGACTTATGTACTTTGCTAATTAATTAATATACTAATTAATACTCCATCCTGAAAATAAAAAGTGCTTTTCAAACTTTCCTCTATTCATTTTAAAATCTTACGGGGTAAAAGAAATGAACATGTAAATTTAAGCTTTCTGTAGACATTTTTAACTCATGTGACCAGCACTTATTCAACATATCATTCTAGGTCTCGCTGATCTTAGCAGCATTACGAAGGTCATATTTTCACGCAGATGAACCATTCATGGCAATTTCTCCAATAGATTTGACACAAACATTCTTTTCTTTGATATCAGTGATATAAGCTTTCTATTTTTGTCCTATTTTTTCCCCCAACCGACATATTTATTGAGGCTATTGCAAGGAAAAAATCGCACTTTCCATTAATATTTGACTTCTGTGTGTGAGCATGGTGGTGTGTGTCTTTTTTTTTTTTTTTTTTTTAATCTATCTCTCCCCTCCTTGCAGAGTTTCAGGCTAATAGAGCAATATGGGGATACTGGTCAACGTCAGCTTACATATGTATATGCATTAATAAGAAGAAACCTCTATGGTTTTGGAATTAATACATCAACGGATACCCACACAAGTGAGCACACATCCACACAGTGGATATTATGCATATATGCATCATTTTATTTGAGTAGCCACCTTCACGAGCCCGCTGCTGCAGTTCAACAAGTAGCACGTATTGATCTCTCCTAACAGCAGTTCCAGCTCCAGAGAAGATTTTGATTGATTGTCCTCATCCAGAGTGAGTTCTTGCTTCATCTCTCTAGAGTGCTCAGTGGTATTGGCAGCGAATAGTGTGGAGACAAAAGATTTCTCTTTGAGGAAAGCACTTGAGAGTGTATAATTGCGCTTGGATTCCAAATATTTTTTTTTTTTTCAGTGCCCTTTCCCCTTTTCTCTCCAAGCAATTTGATATACCTCTTATGGTAAGAGTCTGAAAACTGAGGATGGTAATATAGATATCTAATGTCACACCTGCATGCTACAGAGCAAGATGACTGCAAATTAAAGCCTGGAATGGAGTGGAAATGTGATTAGTGCTGTTGCTGTTTCATCAGACAGATCTTCTCCGTTACTTTCTAATTTAAAGCAAAATTACTGTTAAGTATTTCAGGCATTTAAAGCATGGAAAATTGTTTTTGACAAGGTAAATATTTAAATAACACTGTCGTTTCTCTGGCCTTTAATATTAAACTGTAAAATGCCTTACTGAGCATTTCAACACTAAATGCCTGTTGCAATGATTGTTGCCTGCTCAGGTCAAGAGGTAAGAATGCTCTTGTTTTTCTACATAAGTGAGAGATGGCTGAGAAGTTTATTTGTTACTGCCGGGTGGATCTGCTGAATGCATTTTACAGGTCTCTATTTGGATCACAGTCACCAATACCTTGCTTCCTTGATAAACAACTTGGGCTGTCCTCGTGCAACCCTATTCTCATCTTAACCTTTGGTCTGAATTATCACAGGAATTTTTCCTTGGAATTCCCTTCAGCTATTGAAAGAGGCAAAAAGGGAGAGAGCCTGTGCTCCACATTTTGCCTTCCCTTCCTTAAATCACAATCACAGACTGGTTGAGGTTGAAAGGGACCTCTAGAGATCATCTAGTCCAACCCCCTGCTCCAGCAGGGACACCCAGAGCACAGGGCACAGGGTGGCATCCAAGTGAGTTTGGAAGATCTTTGGAAGAGGAGACTCCACAACCTCCCTGGGCAGCCTGTAATTTACTCCAAGCTTAAGTAACTTGTGAATATTTTCACTGTATATACAGATGCTCCGAGTTAGTAATAAGTTTGCTTGAACTATGAGAAAAGCTACAGCACGTTGGTGTTGAGTGAAAATTACAAAATGCATACACTTTTTCTAAACCTAATAGGTTGCAAATTAGGAGCCGTTGACACATTTTTCGCAATTTTTTTCTATTTTTTCCTCTTCGTTGCCAGCTAAAGTAATAACATTTGAAGCAGTATGGGAAAACACAAGTAGGACTTCACTGAGAAAGTATAATCCTCATTCTCATAGTTCAAGTGAGGTAGTATTTGAAATAATGTCTATGGACATGGTAGTTCTTTGTTTAAAAATAACAAGTTGTTATAAGAAAGTATACAGAGCTGGCATACTAAGCATGGTCAGATTTTTTTGTTGCTGTCCTAGCTGCATGATCATCTGGGAGGCTTGAGTAGACTCTGCTGTGCATAGTCATCACTCCACCTTCTAGACACCTTCCCGGTCTCGTCACCTTTGGTTGAAGAGCCAGGTTGCTTTTGCAGAAGCCTAATGAAAGCAGCAGGAGTGGAATAGGTGTTACTGTGCTCGTGATGTATTAGTGATGTTCATGCAGTCTATTAGGCAGAAAGGAACCTACTTTCATAGTGAGATCCTAGGCTGAAGCTGGGGAAGTAGCCTTTGTGGGGAGGGCAATCCCCTGCTTGCTTGTAAACTAAACAAACTTCAGAGAGATTTTTTGAATGAAAATAAACAGAATTGCGTGTTCTCACTTTCACACTCGTCAGTGTAGTGCTGCATTTTAAAATCTTCCTCTGATTATTAAAAAAAAAAAAATCTTCTGTTGACTTGCAAAAAGTTTGAGGTGAGGAACCTTTGGTGGCTTGTCTATAGGAGACATCCTGGCTGCTGTTACAAAGTTAGAGTGAATGATTGCTCACCGTGTACTGTACATGTCGCTGTCTAGTTTTAACTTTAAATATCATAAATCAAGCTTGTTCTGATTGTGTAAGTAGCCTTATGGATACCAGTGTGTATACTTTGGGCAGGGTAGCATGCTTGAAGGATCAGTTTATATCCTTCAAATAGAGATAAATGACAATCATATCCTAAAGCCATGATTTAGCTAGAGCATAAACATGTCTTTGTTTTAATCACAGCAGTTCAGTTCCTCTATTGTAATAAATTTGGTTGATCTTCTTGGAGTGCTTTTCAGTATGTTGTCATCTTTTTGTTGTCAGACATCCTCGGAGATGTACGTGGCCACCAGGGCCTCTAGGAGAAAGAAGTCCTCTTGATTAAGTTACTGTGCAGAGAAGCATGATGACATTGTGGGTAATGTGATATGACATCCCTAAAAAATGGGGTCCAAAGTCTAGAATCAGTGTTCGTTTTTTTGGTACTGTTTCAACTATCTACTTTGTTTTGACTTTTTTACATTGTGTATTTGTCTTTCAGATCATTTGGATATCGTAGGAACTATGTTTCTAGGTAATTTTAGGTGTTACTTACATATGTTTCTGTGTAGCTGCTCTTTCCTGAGGGGCAGAGGAGAAAGACAAATTTTAATTTTGCAATTTCTTGTGCTAATGAACATGTGTCCATTTAATCATTTGTTCTTTCTTCTTTCTTGAAGTTCATAAAAAGAAAAAAAAGAAAAAAAAGTAGCACTCTGAAGGTAAAAATATTGGAAGTTAAAAATATTGTTCATGAAGAAAGCCCAGTAATCTGAGCTAAATTTTATAACTAGATGATTTGACTGATATTACATTGTCCTTCTCCTTTTCTTTCCTGTTCTCAGTTGCTGTGCTGAAGTTTCAAGGTGCTGGAACCAGACTGGGGAACGTTAGAAAGTTAGGAAGAGCCTCATGACCAGCAAGGGACTGTGCTGGTAGCCAAGGGAGCTTTAAAGGCTTAAGCAGCTACATGATGGGATAATTAATTCTTTAAAAATTAGCATTACCTGAATAGTTTGGGTGTGTGATGGTGGCTGTTGTTTTTTTCCTTCTGAAGCGCATTCTTTTCTGAATTTAAGCCCCGTGGCTGCTAGTTAAGAGGTAAATGTGATCCCAGTATAAACTCAGTTGTGTGTGCTAGGATTTGCAGGTACAAGTTGGGCAGAAGAGGGCACATGGGGAATTGCTGATAAAACTAGACTTTGGGTGTTACTTGTGTAGAGGTGACAGTCCCTCTTCTCCCTTTCTCCTGGAGTGTCTTCTGCTATGTATGGAAGATCTGTGTCCATGTGCTAGTAATGCACCATGTCCTTGGTAACCAGAAGTGGTGACCAAAAGTCTCACCTATGCTGAGACCACTTAAAGCTTTTGGTATTTCACCTGCACAGGTGAAGCTATCTGCATAAGGGATTTGATTCCATGTAGGAACTAGAGGCTATTAGTAACTTGTGTGTGTGAGCATGTGGGTATATTGCTTACCGTGCATTTTCTATTGGAAAGCAGCTAGATCTATATGTGGTGGCCACTTTGTGACATTCTTGGGCCTAAGTGCACATAACTAGTCCTGTAGTCCCTAGAACTATAGTTACAGGCTCTATAACTCATACCTTACTTATGAGTAGCAAATTCATATAGAAAAGTAGCTTTT
>JAVCKT010036823.1:8870-35701 GCA_032273925.1 Rhynchotus rufescens | reverse complement strand
TGCGCCCGCCGCGCGGGGGGCGGGGCCGCCGCGGGAGGGGGCGTGGCCGCCGCGGGAGGGGGCGGAGTCTGAACCTCCTTGAGGTGTCGGCCCCGCCCCCTCCCCGCCGGGCCTCGGCTCCCGCGCGGGGCGGGGTCACGGCGCGTCGCGGCGGCGATGACGTCACGGGGGCGCCGTCGCGCGGCCGGGGCACGGCAGGAGGTGAGGGGGGGGGGCGGTCGCCATGGCGACGGCGCGGCCTGCGGGGCCGGGATCGGGATCGGGATCGGGATGGGGATCGGGATCGGGGCTGGGAGCGGCCCCGGGAGCGGCTGCCCTCGGCCTGGCGTGGCCCGCGTGTCGGGGCCCGGAGGCCGCGGCCGCCGCCGCCGTTACCTCCTTCCAGGCCGCCGCCGCCGCCTCGCAGCCGGTTCTCCCACAGGCAGAAAGGCCCCGGCAGCAGCAGCAAGACGTCCCATGTTTTTATTTGATCCGCTGGGGTTGCTGATTCTTTAATAGAGCAAAGAAGGTTCGCTGCGTTTTGGCGGGAGCCGTGGAGTTAGTGTAATATGCCCTTGCAAACAGGATGGAAATTGGACGTGTGTAAATCGTAATAAGGAGCTTTAGAAAACTGTCGTGGGTCATTTGGTTACAAATGGAAATTCTGGTTTTGAGAGAACAGCAAAGCCATGTGATTTGCAGCCTGTTTAGTGGGATGATTACATAATGTCTATAAAATGAATAATTTCTCTTCTAGGAGTTTATGGAGATTTGGATTCTCTGCCAGACTACTGAAAACCAATCATTTTCGGACAGCTGCATTGACTACGTCATTCCCAGCAGTTTGGATGCTCTTGGCCCAGTATCCTGGCCGAATACCTGGCTCCTTTGTGAAAGTTCAAAGAAATAGTTTCTTTACAATGCCTGAAACCGTAGAGGATAAAGCTGATCCAGAGCTGTATTCGCCCCCTCCGAGCGTGCGTGGAATGACACAACTCGATAGAGAAGCTTTCAAAAGGACAATTGTTGTGCCGGTTCTTAAAGTTAAGAAAGAAATAATAGGTTCTTTGTTAAAGCCCTTAAAACATACGCTGCTGCAGCGTCCTGGTCTAAAGCGAGTGATTGAAGATCCAGACGATGAGAACAGTAGACTTGTTATGTTGGATCCTCATAAAATACCCGAATTCTCACTGGGAGGATCGGAACAAGAGGTATTAAAACAGTTTAATATTCCCCCTGTGGTGTCCAAGTACGAGTTGGAGCTGACCTACGAGAGCTTCAAGCTGGAGGAGATCCTCCGAGCCGTCCTTCCTGAGGGACAAGAAGTCACCTCTGGATTCAGCCGTGTTGGTCACATAGCACATTTGAATCTTAGGGATCATCAGCTGCCTTACAGATACTTGATTGGTAGGTAAAGCAACTGTCTTCAGCAAAGAATTGGTATCCCCTAAGGTATTTTAAACAATTGTTCTATCTATAAGTTATTATAAGTGCAGGGGAAAAAAAGCATCTTTATCGCTCTAAAAGTTTGATCTTTTCTTTAATAGCCTTTTATGTAAAAATGGTGCTTAAGCTGTACACAAATGACAGAACTCAGTCCTGCTAACAGTTACTGCACATTGGCTCAGTGTCACATCCTGCATTAGATCAGGTAACATCTACAACCCTGAAAGATTAGAGACAGGTTGTTCAAATACATGCTTGCTTTGGTAAATTTTCACTGTATACTCCTGTATTTTATAGAACTGTGAGAGGTTGCAATGCCTTAAACTGAATATTTTCTTTTTACCTGTCATTCAGGCCAAGTTATAATTGACAAGAATCCAGGTGTCACCAGTGTGGTGAATAAAACCAGTATTATTGACAGCACGTACAGAAACTTTGAAATGGAACTGCTGGCTGGAGAGAGCAACCTGGTAACCAAGGTACATGTTCTTTTTCCCTAATCTAATGCACTAAAAAACCCCAAAACATAACTGGAATGAAGATGTGATGAAAAGTCACTAATTTTACATTCATTTCTCCTGGTCTGCCAAGAGTAAAATCACAGCTGTAGTGATCACAAAGATAAGAGTTCTTTCAAGTACATAGCAGAGATTTTTTAATGAGAGGTAAAAGCAGCTAAAGTAAAGGTTTCTTACAAGAGATACTAATTACAGGCTTTGGGGTGGGATTTCTTTTTTAATCCAAAGCCAAAATCTTTAGTGCATTGGATCTAAGAAAATGCTTCATCTCAGTTTCACTAAGCACTGTACAATGTCTTGCACAGAGCAGCAGGCCCAGTTTTTACCTTAGCTTACTTAAGCAAGGGTTTACCTGTGCCTATTTCCTTTTCAGTCGGGAGCAAGACAAAGCCTCAGCACTCTTCAGCTCTGAGATTTTTCAGGTGAAAGCTGGGAACTAAGCACTATGTTTTCCTCACACTGGGTTTCTTAGTTTTAGCTGGAAATTCGGCCACTAGTTTGGCCCAAAGATATTTTCCATAGCTGGTAACACTGTCATTTGTTTAGGAGATCATTCAGTTGCTGAAGCAAAATGCTGAACGGCTTCCTGGTGTCGAACTGCCCGTGTCCAGAGAACGTTTTGGGTTCTGACACTCAGCAGTGACAGTGAAATCCCAGGCAGGTGGTAGCAGCTCCCCAGGCAAACGCCGAGCGCGCCGCTGAGCTGCAGACTGCCCAGGGTGCAGTGCAGCTCAGTCTGGCTCTTGCTGGCAAAGCCAGTGGTGCTGTGATTTGGAGTGAACGTTGCTTTACTTGAGAGTAACACGGGCAGGACGTTCAGTGTGGTCGTGGCAAGCGAGCACTTGCATTCCCCTCACATCTGAATAAACAGCATTTGTTCTTCAGGCCTGTTCTTACGCTGGTCGTCCCGAAGTTCTGGTTTGAATCAGTTTCCAGGACTGTCACCTTGAAAGACAAAATACAGTGTTTGTTAAAACTGCAGAGTTGGCTCTTGAGGGCTTTGAATTTGGCCGAGTGCTGCCGTTCTCGTGCTCTTATCGTTCTCAGACACTTATTTACTGTGTAGACTCAAGGCTAGGGAGGGCTTGAGGCATCTTCCCAAGATCTGTTTTCAATAAAGTGGTTGTCAGCCAGCCACAAAGCTCTTGACCATAAAAAAAAAATAAAAAAAGAAGTATTTTCATTTTAAATTGCTGCTTTATTTCCACCTGGTGATTGAGCCATGCATAAGCCAGCCATCTGGACTGACAGTGGAGCATTCCTTATGGCTATTCCCGATGAGCAGACCTGTTTATACAAGATCCACGTGCACTATTAATGGGACAAACGTCAGTGTGCACATTACCTTTTGATAAAGCACCAGCTTTTTTAGCTGTCTTAATTACAGATATTGCTTAGACATGTCTGGAATGTGAACACAGAGGCTGAAACAAATGTTTTGGACTTTCAGGTCAAAGAAAATAATACCACCTATGAATTGGACTTCTCTAAAGTCTACTGGAATCCCCGGCTCTCCACCGAGCACGGCCGTATCGTCGAGCTTTTGAAGCCCGGAGATGTTCTTTTCGATGTCTTTGCTGGGGTTGGACCTTTTGCTATTCCCGCAGCGAAGAAGAAGTGCAGAGTATTTGCCAACGACCTCAATCCCGAGTCCTACACCTGGCTGCTGCACAACTGCAAACTCAACAAAGTGGGCGACAAAATCAAAGCGTTCAACATGGACGGCAGGGACTTCCTCCTGGGGCCAGTGCGAGAAGAACTAAGCAAAGGGCTTCTGCTTCAAACAGAGGAGCAACAACCCTCTTGCCACATCGTCATGAATTTGCCGGCTCTGGCGCTGGAGTTCCTGGCTGCTTTCAGGCACCTGCTGGCCGGGGCGGCGCGCGGCGCGGCGCTGCCCACCGTGCACTGCTACGCCTTCTCCAAGCACGCCGAGCCGGCCCGAGACGTGCGGCAACGCGCCGAGGCCTCCCTGGGAGCCTCCTTGCGCGCTCGCTGCTCCGTCCACGCCGTCAGAAACGTGGCGCCGAACAAGGAGATGATGTGCCTCAGTTTCCAGCTCCCAGCCGACGTCCTGTACGGGAGGCCGTGCCCCGCTGAAGGTGAGGAGCGGCCCGAACGGTGCCCGTGCTGGGGGCTGCATCTCTTGGCTCGCTGCTGCGCGCTCAGCGTGCCGCGCCGGGAGCGCGGAGGTGGCCGCGGCGCTCGGGGGCTGCACGTGTGCAGCAGCTGCGGGGCTGCCCTCCTCTGATCCCAGCGTGAGCCTCCACACGGCAAACGGTGGGCTGGAGAGGATCATCCCACAGGCTGTAAACCAGACCTTTATGCCCAGAGAGCACGCTGGGGGAGGACAGGGGAGCTAACATCAAGCATACATTTGATTTGGCTACACAGTTAAGAAATGGGGCTCAGCTTTCACCTGAGGTGGAACGACTTACCTCCAACGTCGTCGGCTCCCTTCTGACCTCCTCCCTCCTGCTTGCATGGATTCAGTTTAGAGCTGACTGTACAGCAGCAAGAGCAGCTTAGGCACATTTTAATTGAGAAATACGAGACTTTTTTAAGGATACTAGTCACTCGTTTCTTGAAGTGTTTGTAGAAACTATTCGGTTTCAGTGAAATTGGATTTTGCAACATATGATGAGTGAGGAGAGGGAGGCTTTCGGCCTGCAGTTGCATGAACTCAATGGAGAATAAGGGGTTTTGATAAGGCTTTAATACCATGAGATTTATTATTGGGTAGCACTGAGATGTAGGTCAGTAACAGTTCATCTTGGCGCTTAGTAAAGAAAAGATTCCACGTTTACTGCCTTAGCAGATTGCATTTATAACAGTTAATCCTGACTTTAACTCATCTCCTCCCGTTAAATCCCTTAAGCGTTACATGGCTTCAGGTTTAGCTCAGGATCTGTTTATCGTCCACTAAACTTTCTCTAACCTTCTTGCAGAGAAACCAGCCTGTAAACGTCAGCGAACCAGCAAAGACTCCTCTGAAGAGACGTTACCGAGCTGAGGATGAGAGAAGCAGAAACCACTGGCTAGTTTCTGCCAGGTGCAGGTAGGAGACCTGTAGTCTGTCCCTCCGGTGAACGTCCTTCAAACGTGCTTGGGTTACCCCTTCACGTCGGCCTGTGTCATGTGTGGTCCCTCCTCCCTTGCTAAGCATCTGCCTCCTGCAAATTTACTTTTTAACTGTGGGATCTGTGAGCAGACTGAAACTGTTCTCCTTACTACAAAGAATAAAAAATCACTTTTTCTAATAAATGGTTTTATGGCACTTTTCTCCTCTGTTGTTTCACACACCGTAATAATTCAGTAAAACAGCCTGGGATAGTTTTCTGCTGCAGTTTTATTCTGGTAATTTACAGTTTATAGCAGCACACACCTTAATGCTAACATATATAAAATAGGAATGGTGGAAACATGTTTTTTATATTTTGTAGGACTTGGGAAGATGGTTTGTGTGTGTATTAGGAAACAACCTTTGTTACAGTATAGAACAGCATTCTCTCTTTGACCCATAGGCTTGAGAACACTGGGGTATTGTAAGCAGATGCACAAACAGCTCCTCTATAAGCACAAAATCCCTTCAAAAACGTGCCCTAAGTTACAGAGAGGAATAAATAACACCCATACTTGTGCGCAGGCTTTTGGAGTAATAAATACTTTTCAATGCTAACTGCTTTACTTAGTTCAATGACTTCTAACTTAGTGTTTGCCCACAGTTAAAGCAGGAAAGACTTTACTGCTGTTTGTGCAGTTGCCGTTGAGTGCAAGCGTGTGTGAACACCTGAGACTTAGAACTAGCACCTGGGTCAATGTTCTCCCAGCTTGAATTCCCGTCCTGTGGCTTTTGTGCTCTGCCCTTCCCTGCTCCTCTCCCACCTCTGTGACTGCTCCCTCGGTGCCGCCTCCGGATGCTGCAGGAGTCCACACGGATTCTGAGCCTCTCTGCTGCTATTTTAACAGCTTACCTCTGGTTTGTTTGCAAGTCACTGGGTTATCTGTAACTGCCCCCAGAGCTGCTGTTTTCCTGCAACTGGGTGTAGTTACCACTTCTACATAAGACCTTCCCCTGTAAGTAACAAGAGGTAGTCAGGGGCACCCGCAGGTTGCACAGGAATATAGGTGTTAATGCAGAACCAATTCTGCAGTCATTAGGCTAATAAATTGAAGCTTTATAAACCAAACAGCCCTGGGTGAGCCTGAGATTTCCCATGACTATTTCTCAACCAGGTCAGGTAATACCAAAATTGACAGAGATGCCCAAACACCCAGTTTCTACCCCTAGGACAGTCCCCTCGAAACGAGAGGCTCTCCTATAAGTTTGTGCTTGTTTTATGTCCCCTCTCCTGCTCAGCTGCTATGCAGTGTTACCCGCTGACATCTGTTCTGGGCACAAATGACAGCACTGTGGAGACCATGGAAATGTTGGCGTCTCCTTCTCCCTTCCTTAATAAAGGAAGCACCAGGTCTGTTATAGAGCTTATCCTCCACTTTATTACACGCTAGGAAAAAAAAATACATTCATTTACTGTAGTCTTCAGAGCGGTATTTAACAACCATTAACAGATGACCCATAAAAAGTGCTCCAGGGTTTTCTCCAGAGTTGCCCCTTCCCTTGAGCCGTTCCTGGTCTCCTGCAGTTAATGAGTATTCGTGGAAACAACCAACCTGAGACAAGAACCTCATCTCTGCTGCAGGGGCTCTGTGTTTCCCTACAAAGAGAGGAGGAGGAGGACACAAGAGCAACAACAGGCTGGATGGCAAGGATCATCCCAAAAGCCAGACAAAGGGATGCAAAAGCCCCTAGAGCTCCTGAACAGTTAACAAAAAAACTCAAACAAAGCTGAAAAGTAAAAAAAAAAAAACTAAAGCAATTTTGACTTTTGTTCTCATGAAACAGCTTTGTTGCAAGGTCTCTTATGGAGCTTCTTTGAGAACTCAGCTGAAAAGTTTTCAGCTATGGATAATGCTGCTGTTTTCTGGACAAAAGTAACCAAAAAGTGCCATCGCGAAGGATCCTACACAAGGGTTGTGTCAGCAAAGCGCGGGGTTTCTCAGCTCGTCCAGCTGGCAGGAGGAGAAAACCACTTGTCTGAACTGTGGAAACTAGTGTTATGGGAAGAAAATGTAGGCTTGAATATTGACACTAAATGTTATAATCAAAATGGCATTTAAATGCTTGTGCAAATAAAACCCTGCAATAAGAATAAAACCACAAACTTTAATAAAAAAAGTCTGGCTTTATTTAAAAAAAATTTACAAGTGTATTTCTTTAAACCTCAAACATACACAGCTGAGTTATTCACATCTTCCATTAGATGTGGCTTATTGCTTCAGCCTCCCTCAGCAAAGTGCCACATGACCGAAGAGTTTCCCCCTCCACAAAAATGCATCGACCCTGTTGCAAAGCTCTTGTGCAGATTTTTTTGCCCCCTTTTAACACTTGAACACAGCAGGTTTGGCCTAGAAGAGTGACTGCAGCTTAACCCCCGTGCCGACGGCAGCAGTTCTGCCCAAGCTTTGCTGCTGTGACTCGCTCTGGACGCCGCTCCGTGTCCCCGGACCCTGTGCAGGGCATGGGGACTAGCTGGGGTGCCAGAGCAGGCCGCTGAAGGCGTCCTGCAAGGCGCGGTGACAGGCGAGGGAGGAAGTGTAGCCGCCGGCGAGGTCCTGCGGAGAGGCAGCTCGGACGTGGCTGAGGTACCTGCGAACCCAAGAGCACACACATGAGCACGTCAGCGAGCAGCACGGCTCCCGGGGCAGACGGTCGAGGCTGCTTTGTTGGAGAAAGGAAAGAGGCGTCAGCCGCCTGCTACTGGCAGTCTGAGGCGCGAGGAATGTGCAGCTCGAAAGCTGGCGTTGAGTCACAAAGGCGACGCGGAGGCACCCTCAGACAAGCGGCCACCGCAAGGGCTGCCCCGGGAGCAGGGAGCACAGGGAGCACCAGTGCCCTAAGCTCCCTGCGCTCCGTTTGCTGCAGGAACGGAGGCGTTCGCCTTTTCTTCTCCCTCCACATTGCAATGTCCAGTCTTGCCCCCGCCCCTGAAGCCGAGGATAACGCAGACTTTTCTGCACTCCACAAGGACACGGAGGAGTTTCAGCTCTGCACGGTTAATGCTACAACCCGCCGGCGGCCCCTCGGGCAGGTTCTCCCAAGGGCTGCACCTTTGCTCTCCAGCCTGCCGCTACCTCGAGCAAGTCCCCTGGCTCCAGGTGCCTGAGGAAGCCAGAACTCGGCATCGTCCCCACCTCGCGGAAGCACCTGCTCAGACACCAGCCTACCCAGGCCAAACCCGAGCCACAGACTGAAACGTTTACGTCTGCTGGCACTTGCTTGGGCTCTGGGCCCCGGTCAGCCTCTCTCCGAGGGCTCCGTCGCGCCCACTGCGAGCTCCTGCTCCAGCACCCAAACGTGTCCATGTCCTCGTAAGGTTTCCATGTACTCCTAAGGTCTTCCTGTTTCACACTACGAGATGCAAGAGCAAATCCTCAGCTGCAGCTTTGCACCGAGAACCCCTCAAACACAAGACAGACGCCCCAGCCTAACGTGAGCAGCAAAACGCCTGCCTCAAATCTTAAACGCCGGATAAAATACCATAAATGAGCCTGGCTTTTCACACTTGTAACGCAGGCTGCTGGGCTTCAACTCGCGGCTTTGATTCATCGCTTGGTGCACGTTGCTCCTGGGAAGGTTGAGTCATTCCACCTCTGGAGCTCGAGCATAAACTTGCAAAACGCATGCAGCCTTTTATAATGTTATCCTGAGAAACCCAAACCAGCTGCACTGCTGGCAGGAAAATCCAGGACCACCAGTAAAATATCCCAAACAGTTGCATCTTTTAATTTATGACCGTACACTGTTTCCATAAAGAGTATATAAAACAGGTCAGATTTTATAGGTAAAACATAATAAACAGTCATACCCATTGATGCCATAAACGTGCAAGAAAAGGTTACTTGAAAATGATTAATTACAGTTTTAGAACTGTATTTCTTGCAGCTAATAGCCACAGCGAGCAGAGGGGCCGGCAGTGCTGGGTTGGTGCTGGTGAGAGGCTAAAGCCACGGGCTGGATTCGCGCCCCAGGCTGGCTGAGCTGAGCCTGACGCTCCAGGACACGGGGCGAAGCCTGGAGGGAGGGAGCTCCCGCTTCACGAGGAAACACAATTCATGGAGCTTTTCTTTTAAGGAACAGGTACTTGCACCTTAGGGCTTCAGGAGGAAAGTTTCACCCTTCCCCAAGGCCTTTTCCAACTGCTGTGGGGAAATGGGAGCTCCTTCCCGCAGCCAGGAATACAGATACAGACTACCGGGATACAGACTGCACCAAAGCCCCTCGAGGGCCAGTGAAAACTTCCTCCCTGCTCCAAACTGTTCTGCCCTATAAAATCACCCCTCATCCGAGTCAGGTTGTTCTTGTCCCGTGTTTATTCCATGACACAGGCCTAATTTTCCAGGCACTCATGGAAAGCAGAGGACCCTCTTTACATTTTCCATGTAGGTCATGCTTTTTTTCCCCTGCTATTTTCCTCTACGGACACATCCCTAAAAGGAGGGAGGGCTGAAGCACAGTCTATCGCTTCCCTCTTTTCAGGTCACCTATAAGTGGGGCACTAGTCTCCTAAGAGGGTCTGATTTACAGATAGTGCAGCCTTTGTGCTTAATCCCTCATTAATACAGACACCGGGCGCGTGATCCGCAGCGGCGCCAGGCCACGAGGACAGGCCCTGGAGCCCCCTTGGTGGCTCCTCTTTGTGACTCAACTGCCCCAGGTCGGCCCCGGAGCCGCATCCCGCCGGCGGTGCCGGGTCCGGATCCCGGCAGGCCCCTTGGAGTTGCTCCCGGAGGAGGCGCCGGCCGAGGCTCCTTCCAAGAGCGGAGCTTGGCCGGGGCTGCAGAGGCAACTGCGCCGGCTAGTTAGCAAATTCCAGCACGGCGGGTCTGCTTTTCATAGGTTTATTTTAAGTACCTGTAAATCTTATAAGCAGAAACCAGGAAGGAGAGGTTTGCTGGTGCTGGTGCTCGGTTCTTACTGCATCTTGTTTTCACTGAGGGCAGACTAAACTTTACAGTTAAGGGCAGCCTGTGCTGTAACCCCGAGCAGGGCCGCAAAGCAGTGGGGTGAGCGCCCCAGAGCAGCCCCCTCTGCTCTGTGAACCCTCCACGTGGCTTAAAACAGGAGGGTTTTGCTCCTCCCGAGCCCTCGGGGGCCCCTTCCCACCTTGGGCTCCCCTCTGCTCGCACAGACGGCGCCTCCCGCTCGCGGGGCAAGCGGCACCAGGAGGGCAGGATTGCCCCCAATACCCCATGGTGTTTTGGTTGCAGAAACCATTTGCAGCAGACAGAGCTACAAGGACCACGACCCTTCAAGCCCCCGTGCGGGGCTCCCACGTGCGGGTGGCAGCTGCCGGACACCCCACCTGCCCCCCCAAACTCCATCACCTCCTGCCCTCGGAGCGCAAGGGAAGGAGAGAATCGTGAGGAAACACTGAAAGGGGGAGCCTGTTTCCAGCACGTGGCTTCGTCCCCTCCTCGGGCAAGCCCTGCTGCTCACCTGGTCCTGACTTATTTACTTATTTCAGCCTGTGCTGGTTTCCTGGAGGCTGAGGGAGCTGAACTGGCTGTCCCCATTAACAGCAAATCTTGCAGTTGCCAAGATTTACTCCTGGAAGCTCTGCCTGGGTATGAAAAACCCTCCGGTTCCAGCAAACCTTGCCCCTGATGACACTGCAAGAGGCTCACTTGAATGGATTTGCAAAAAACCCACATCTATACATTAAGATGACTGGGTGTAGCTGCACAGACACACACATCAAAACTGAGTCTTAAAGGAAGCACCTGGATTTTTCCCCCCTTTGCTTGAGGGGAACTCTCCACTGCCTTTTATAAAAACAAGGAGTTAAAGTCCTCATTTCTCACTACATTTAAGATCGGATGCCGATCGACTCTAATGGGTCTCCATTTAGGGCATTACACTGTAACAGGGATGAAAGAAAAGGGTTCTGAATTGGGAGCAGGAGTTTGCAGCTCCTCAAAGACTTAAAACTAATAAATAAAAAAAAAAAATCCTAAATGAAGAACTCCGTTGTACCAAAAATAACCATTCCCAACAGCGAAGCCAAAAAAACCCAACCCCTGAAATCACTAAGGGAAACCTAGGACCTAGGATTGATTGCTTTTAGCCTCCTCCGAGTGTTTTTTTCCAAGCAGCGATTTGCTTGAATTGCTCTGAGTCTCTCTGGACAAAATACAGAGGCTGCGTGCAGGGAAACAAAGCCCTGTGGAGAAAGAAACGGGAGCGGCTCCGTGGCAGCACCGGGATCTGCTCCCGGACACCGAAGGAGCAAAAGGGAAGGGAATTACCTAGGACACTGGTGAGAGCAGCTGCGGATCCTGCAGCAGGAATATGCTGAAGTTCAAAGCAGTCATCGTCACTGGGCTTCAGGACGTGGAAGCAGAGGGGAACGGGGCAGGGGGAAAGAAGGGAATCAAGTTTTCCCACATTACCTGACCTGAAAACTTCCTCCTTTTGTCCGGAAATCCAGATTCCGGAGCCTAAAGCTCTTCCCTGAAAAGATGCTGTACTGGAGGATGCAACAGTGGGAAAACTTCCTGTGACACCTACCCTTACAGCAGATGTTCAATGTTGGCAAGTAAATAAAAATAAAAATAAAAATAAAAATGCTTTTCCATAGAAAATCAACAGAAAAGGGCTGAAAAGTTTTAGGAAGCTTTAAGCAGCGCCTGGTCTCCAGCATTTTTATAGCCCTGCAGTTCTACTGAGGCTCAAGTTTTTAAATAGATGCAGCCACGTTTATTTAACACACACCCAAAAAAGCATTTACCTTTGAAGCAACAAAGCAACAAATGCTGTTGCCTAAAAGTAAGTTGGAAAAAGCAGGAAGAAATCAATAGGAAAGAGTATTTCAGGACAGGCCTCAGCCGAAGAACCTACTGAAGTAATAATTATAGCTCTGGGGAAGCTAACTGTTGTCCCATAGCTTTCTACCTGGGCAAGGACTGCTTTTATAGACTGGTCTTTTTTTCCTGTTGCTGGTTTTAAGGACAGGGCTAGTTCAATCTTACAGATACCACCACATCCTTCTCCAGTGCTTGAGGGCTTTTAATGGGAATCTCATTCCTGGAATATAATCGCCCTCCTGTAGAGGAAAGAGAGAAGGGACCTTTTCTCTGAAAGGAACTTCTTTGGGGACACATGAATCTTCTTTCAGGATAAAAACTCCTTATTTCTCCTCGCTCTCCTTTTTCCCCCCAACTTCCTTGCATCCCACTGGGTGCCATAAACCCTCGGGAGCGCAGGAAGGAATCCGCGCTCACGGAGCGGGTCCTGGGGCAGGTTGCATGAAGGGGATTCCTCCGGGATCCTGAATTTCCAAAGGGGAAAGAAAACATCACCAGAAATGTGTTTACTGCAGCCACAGGACTTACCCCCATGTCACCTCTGCTGGAAAGGAAAACCTTTGAATAAAGCAGGTGACACTGTGGTGACACCAAAATGCTGCCCCTCCGGGCGAGCTGGTTTGTCCCAGCAGTCTCCACGCTGACTCGGAGCCGGGATTAGCCCCACGCTAAATCCAGTTTAATGCAACTCAAACAGCCAAAAGAACGCACGTGAATTTCTAGAGGAGCTTTTCTAACCTCAGATACTCATCAGATACGTAAGCAGCCAAACCCTACAATTATCTTGGGCAGAGCAAGCTAGAAAGAACCCCAAGTCCTTTTCTTTAGGCGGTATCTGAGGCGTATAAATGTCGAAAGCAAAAGATTGCAGCTTCAATGACACTGTTTAATGAAGAGGAGGGAGGAGGACGGGAGGTCCTATGGGCCTCCTATGGCCCATAGGGTGGCCGGGAGGACAATCCCCTATCTGACCTCCCAATTGGAAGCATCTGCCCAAGTCCCCATCACCTTTTGGGCTGCTTGGGACAAAAGGCACCAGCAGCCCCAGGCACTACCAGCCAGTGAAGGCAGCTCATGGGAGCGAGAAGGCGAAGGGGCTGCTCTGTGTCCCTGAAAATGACTCTTGTAGCGGAGAAAAAAAGGGAAAAAACTTTGACTCAAATCCGTTTCCTCCTATCTGTCAACATATGGTGGGAGCTGTTATTCTTTGGCTTAAGTATAAAGCATCATTAAGTCTATTATTTCTCTGCTTTAACAGTTTGAAGTTTCCATTGTGAAATCTGGGGGTAATTCTCCCGATTTTATTAGCCTACTGTGCCCCTGGTGGAATTTCTAGGGGGGAAAAAGCATTCTGATGAGAGATTTTCATTTTGCCCTTTAAGAAGACAATGAATTAAGTGTCCAAAGGAGCTGTTTTTTATTTTACATAATTCCTGTTGAATTAATTTCTATTCCCCGCAGCTCCTTCCAGCCTCATGCATTTCCCAGCGGGAAGAGGCACTCCCAGCGTGCTGAGTTAGGCAGAACCCATTAGTTCACCTGGAGGAGAGAAGCGCTAACGAAGTGACCACCTGGAGCAATATTCAGGATTACTGCAACCCTGCACGGGTGCTTTGACCCGCCTTGCACACTGCATCCTCTGGAACGACATCCAAGGAGTTTGGCCCTATGGACCGAGCGGATTCTGAAAGGCCCTGATGCAGAAGCAGCCTCCTGAGGTGCTTACAGAGAGCACTGGGGCGCCCGGGAGGGCCCCTAACCAGGCCTGATTAATAAATAATGACACTTATTAAACGATCTGGCGACACCCTGCTGAGGAAAGGGCGCACGTTAACACTAGGTGGCAGAAGGCTCTGTCACATCGAGACACCTGCACGCGCAGGCACCGGCCCAGATCTCAGCTCGACAGCCAGAATTATACCTAGAAAAATCATCTCTTTTTTTTCTTTAGTAAGTTCTGCCTTAGCTTTTCTAAGCTCTGCTCAGACACCTTAAAATCATTGCACTGTTTAAGAGAGCACCTGCTACACACTCCTCTGAGCACACCTTTCCAACCTGGAACTCGAGCAAATCCTGCATGCAACAGAAGGCTCTATTAAGCTTTAATTTAGGCTTTATGTAAAAGTACATTCCAAAGAAGCAGCCATTAGGAGAAATACACAGCAAAAGTGTGCCCAGTTAGTCACCGTGCAGGCCAGCTCAGCGCTGGACCCGAACACTGGGGCAGCCTCAGCTTTGCAGCACGACAACGCGGCCTCTGCAAGGGAACAGCAGATGCTCAATCACTGAGAAGCATCTGCAGAAGATACTGCTGTCTGCAACTAGGTGTCCACGCTGCAATTGGTTTCGTTTGTTTTTACCTATTTAACCTCTGGAAAAAAAAATGCTTAAGCTCTATTTCCTTCTACTCTAGTCACCAACTTCATCTCTTTTTCCATCTGCTCCTTCAATTTCTTCCTCATTTGGTCTAAATCAAATTAAAATCAGGAAACAAAAAAGTTAGTGTTATATATATATGTATTATATATATTATATATTATAATAATATAATAATATAATATTATGTATAATACATATATATGTATTATATATTATATATTATAATATTATATATATTATATATATTAGAATATATATTATATATATTAGAATATATATATTTTTTGAAAGAGCAAGTGCTTAAATACCAGCAACCGCACTGAAAGGCAGTGCATGAAGAAGAACCTGCTGCAGGCTCCAGCAAGCTGGAAAAAGAAGAAAAGCAGAAGCCAGCACAAGAGGGAAGGAGGAAGCTGCACACAAGGAAAAGTGAACGAGAGGCCAGGTCTGGGTGCTGAGAAACCAGCGCAGGGGGAGGAAGGAGATGCTGCTGCCCTCGATAAATACGGTGGGACGGGCAGCTAAGACGGATGCGTCTCCAGCAGCACCTCTGGCCAGGCGGAGTTTCAACGTGACCCACTTGATCACCCGCTGTTGTCAGCAGGGGAAACTGTCCCCTAAGCAGCGAAAGAGGCTGCTGCAGAGCAGGGAGGAAGTTAAAACCGTCGGGGCTGTGACCACCCGCTCGGGAGCCGCTGCCTGCGAGGCAGGAAAGTCCCTGGGAGTTGGGAAAACCGCCCTGCCAAAAGGCTGCAGCCGCTGCCAGCAGGTTATTAATGCATCTGTCTGCATTCCTTCATGTTTCCTAAGCAGCAACTATGTTAACTGAAAAGGTGCGAGGTGTCACCAGCCCTTCTCTTCTCTCCTCTTCATTTTCCCGTCTATATTAAAAGCTTGGCTACCAAAGAAAACAATCACGTGTCACCTCATCTTTTCCCAGCTTTTCCGGAGTTGGGTGCCTGCTCTGTCCCGGCCTCTGCAGCCTAAGCACTGCTCCTGACAAGCCGTTCGACGACGCCGAGCTGCGTTTTCCTCCCGGAGCTGGTAGGGCTGCCATGGGAAATGGAGACCAACGCAAATAAACACCGGGAATATCAATGAATCCTTCAGGAAGGAGCGGAATGAGCCGCCACGAGCCCCTGGCCACCATTAGGAGCCAGCCCCTCTGGCCACGGGCCAGGGACGCACTTAGGCGCCCGTCCCAGCCCGAGCACACGAGCAGCCTCATTGATTTCTCACCCCTGCCGGTAAGAATAGTCGATGGGCTTCAAGTTCAGCGCGTTGTTAAGTGCCTTGCTGGCCCGCGGCCAGGCTGCCCACGTCCTTGCAAACGCCTGGCTGCAGAGCACTTACTGGCGTTGTCACTTTCCAAGACTTTTCTTGGAGGGAAAAAGCTGGTATAGGATGCATGGAAATGTTTCGCTCACCACGAGGAATGGTGATTTTATAGCAGCCTTCGGGGCACTTGTATTCCTCTCCTTCCCACGTCTTCCAAAGTGGTAAGTGGAAGGAGACAGATTCACAAGCAAATACCCCGATAAAGCAGTTTAGAAAAGCAAGCCAGCCATTTATTACTGATCTGGAGAGCAATAGTCCCACAGTGAAAAGCAGGCAGACATAATAATTTTTGGTGAAAACTAATGAAGCCCTTTGCCATATCCCATTCCAACACAGTGTCCCGAATAGCAACCCTGAACTCCAAAATAACTGCTGACTGAATTTTCAGAAGCAGCACAAACTCCGTTATGTTTTTTTCTTCTTCTTTTTAAATTCAGAGATGAACACAAAGCTCAAGGTGAGATAAATTAGCGCTCATCAGGATTAAATTATCGCTTTAGAGTGTAGAAATCAAAGGCATAAACACACCCTGCTGGGTTTTGCTGCCATTCACTTTGCTATAGACAAGACAACTGGATTAATTGCAGGGTTGGTCCTATCCAAGTTCAACATCGTACCCTGAATTGGAACCAGAGGAAAGTGCTTAACAGGGTATGAAAAATCATCCTGGGTCAGACAGACGGTCCCTCTATCCCAACAATCCATCTCCAGGAGCAGCAAGGGGAGAGCGTGGGAGCCCGAGCGCTTCAGACACGACCATTCGCTCCTACTTCATAAGCAGATGTAGCCTTTTATTTCCATACTTGTCTCTTCCTGCAATGTTTAAGCTCAGTAGGGAAAGTATATAAGCGAGAGGGCGATATATATACGAACAAAAAGCCAATTTTTTGGGCTGACTCCCAGCTGTATTACTCATGCTTTAGACAGATGCAGCTCCGCTGGCTTCCCATTAGCAAGCCCACAAGTGATGGTGACTCAGGCCTCAAAGCAGCTAAGCTCCAGTTTAGGAACCGGTGGATTTTCTCCATGGACTCCACTGGGGCCTCTGCAGAAAGTAACCCACAAGATAAATCTAGCCTGCTGACAAACTGATATTTTCTAAGTGGATTCTGGTTTAGGAGACATCAGTTTGAAAGAAATACTCTCCCCCTCCTTAAATATGTAGGTTTCTACATGTGCCAAGGCTGAGATTATTTGATGAAACTCTAGGAGCAGTGGCGATGAGGGCCAGGGCAGATGGCCATAGTGGTCCCAGAGCTGCAGAATACCAGGACTGGAAAGCACTCCTGGGGAGCAGGTAGTCCCAACTACTCTGGGTAGTCCCAAAGTCCCCTGCTGAAGGCAAGCTCAGCTAGAGAGGCTTAGTGCTCTGTCCAGACGGGCTTTGAGCATCTCCAGGGATGGAGACCTCTCCAGGCAACCAGCTCCATCACCAGCACGAGGGCATTTTTTTTCTTTCTCCTACCTGTTGTGGGCATTTTTTTTCTTTCTCCTACCTGTTGTGGTCCCTCTGAATGATGGCACAAGCGTGTGGGGCACCAGCCACCTTTCCCTGGCCTGGATCGGCTGCAAACTTGATGTGGACTCTGCCCCATCACAGAATCATTATGGTTGGGAAAGACCTTTGAGATATCAAGTCCAACCGTAAGCCCTTCAACACCATGCCCACTAAACCATGTCCCTAGGTATCTCATATACACGTCTCAAACACTGCCAGGGAGGCCAACTCCACCACTTCCCTGGGCAGCTTGTCCAATGCTTGATTTTGCCTGTAGAAATTTTTCCTAATATCTAACCTGAACCTCCTCTGTCACAATTGGAGGTTGTTTCCTCTTGTCCTGTTGGTAGTTATTCTGGAGAAGAGATCAACCCCGGCCTCTCCACAACCTCCTTCCAGGCAGTTGTAGGGAGCGATAGGGCCTCCCCTGAGCCTCCTCCACTCTAACCAACCCCAGTTCCCTCACCTGCTCCTCACAAGCTCCGTGCTCCAGCCCTTCCACCACCTTCACTGCCCTTCTCTGGACAAGCTCCAGCACCTCAACGTCCTTCTTGCAGTGAGGGGCCCAAGGCTGAACACAGGACTTGAGGGGCAGCCTCACCAGCGCACAGGGACGATCCCTTCCCTGGTCCTGCTGGTTACACTGTCCTCATGCCAGCCAGGACAACGCTGGCCTTCTAGGCCACCTGGGCACTCTACTGGCTCGTGCTCAAGGAACAGCACTGGTCCCAGCAGCCACCTCCATGGTATATCCATCAGGTCGTGCCTTGCTTGGCACGTGCTTTAACACCACCAGCTTGTATTGGTTTCATTCGTTCTCATTTTGAAATTCCAGTAGTTACATCACAGCAATATTTTAATATAAACAAGACTTAAGTCTGTTTCTAAACAAATATCGATTGGCTTACATCATTCTTAAAGTGAATTTTCCTTAAGAGAAACTCCAAATATCATGACTTCAGAGGAAAAAATAGACTTGAGGGGAACTATTTTGGGATCTATTTTAATGTATAACAAACCCATGCGACAGACTTGATTACAGAAATCATTTCTGTAGACAAAAGCACTTAAGAATTGCACTTTCTCCTGAGGAGACAAGACAGCAAACAAGAAATCTGGAATCTAAAACTAGGATTAGAGCCAGTTAATGATGGAAAAAACACTGAATGCCTATGGCATAATTATAGTGCTACAGCACTTGCTGCCAGAATTACAAGAAATATTCATAAAATTATGCCCTAAATAGAAAGTTGTTTAGCTAAACTGAAACACTTTCCAAGAAATGTGAAACAACAAACTAACTACGCTTCTGAATCTGAGCTATGCAAAGTGACTTATTTTATTAAAAGTACATTTAGTGGCAAAACAGAGCAAGTTCCTCCAAATAAAAAACTGATTTCAAAAGATAATGAATGCCTGATGTCCAAAAGAGTGTCGCAGGAAACTTCATCACTGACTTGTGTCAACTAACCTCACATTTAACCAAACACAACTGTGATCAATATCTGCTTAAAAAGGCAAAAAAGAAAAAAAGAAAAAAGATACAAGGATGAGTAAAATGTCCAAATACACAAGCTGAGCGGGAGTCTTTGCCACTGAAAGGTCTGATATTACATTGAGAGAGAGAGAATGAGCATTTTTGGTGGTATGACCACACTGAGCAACAAGAGTTGATCTCCTGCGCAGGAGAAATAAAAGGAAACGACTCCAATCAGTTTTTGTTATTTATGTGTTATTTAATACTTCTTAAAGAATGCAATTTCTTTTTTCAGATTTATTATTTTAGTTTTGGAGCCATGTGCTGTTCCTCTGCACTTCTCTCTGGTTCAACAGGCTAGAAATGCCTAGAAATTGCCTTGAAACTTTGCAAAGCCACAGCAATAACAGCTCCCCCAGCCACACGGAATACAAACACAGCCAGATTTTCCTGGGTACTTTTGAGAAAGCCATAAGAGATGACGAGCATGTAGACTCAGGAAAGGCTGGTTATATATAGCAGCGTTACAAAAGAAAAGGACACTGAAAACGGATACTACCCCCACTAAGAAAAAGAAGTTTATGATACAGTTTTTTCCCAAAAAAACAGAAGAAAATGCTGATCACACTTTCTGCTCTAATTAATGGAAACCATGCTCAGAACTGAAGAATTAATCTAAAACAGCACTAACTCCTGCAAGAGGTTTTATCTTTGCTGTGCTGCAACATATGACAAACGTGTAACACTCACCAGAGAGGGGGAAATGCAGCCCAGCTACCAGACTGCATTAATGACTAATTTTAATAGATCATGTAAACCATGTAGATCATTTTAACAGGACTACAGACATGACCACAGTGGCCAGGCAAAGTTTCTGGATGTGAATTTGTGCTTGGCAAAGATGCTGGTGCCCGCCCTGCCCATCACTGTGATCTATCCTGCTGCACGGGATGTGACACGGCAGAGCAAAACATCACGTACATCCACCCCTTCACTGCCCTGACCCCTTCTTGGAAGCAATTTTTCTCAAGAGTTGCAGGGGAAAAACCCACCAACGCAGAGCAAACAATTGGGGAGGAAAGGGTATCACACAGAATGGAGAAAATTGATTTTTTTTTTCCCCCTTTCAAACAATAATCCTACCGCGACAGCCTTTCTGGCCCGTTCTCTGCCAACAGGAAATTTCTGTAAAACTATCTGGTGGTGCTGGAACACAAAATTGCACAGCTTCACGTATCAGACTGTAGTCCTGACGGGGGATTAGAGAGCAAAATAAAAGCTCAGTCCTCTCACTTCAGCCTCCAAACACTAGAAACTTAGAATGTGACAGCAAGTTGATGACACTGAAGAGGTTTAAAATCACATTAAGCTGAAGAGATGGCATGGGAGCAGGATAAAATTTAAAATGAATAGAAAAATAAGCAGTCTAGGACATGGCTGCCTCTCAGCGTATCTTGAAAACCTGCAACGTTACAAAAATGGGCAGAAGATCCTAGAGGACCACGGAAGGGCCAGGGGAGCTACGAGGTCTGGAAATCCCAACACAAAGGTGCAGCTGATTTTCTCTTGTGGATTTAGTTGGTTTCCTCTTTATATCTGAAAGCCAAAGCAATTTATTATTAACCATAATAATAACCATTATTATAATCATAATAATAACAATAATGATAATGCACCTTCCACAAAAGCAGGGTCAGTCCTGTCCTTTGGGCACGTTTCTCTCCACGGCACTGTGAGGATTTCTGGCACATGTCAGAATTGGGAGGAAGAATTTTCTCCCCTGGCTAAGGCAATTATCTCCACTGTATTTGTATAATCTGTCCGAGCCTAATCTGCTCTCTTTTTAGTGTCTGGCAGAAGTTTCTGCACCTACTTGACAGATCAAAGGGGTTTTACAGAAATTACTGAACTCTGAAGGGAAGCTCCAAGGTTTCCAAGGCCACCTCCTCTGCCCGACTCTGCAACTGAGCTTTGAGGACATCGAGCCAAAAAGCTTCAAGACAAGATGCCACTGATTCTCATCTTGGTTTGGAATATATTCTCCTAGTATATGAAAATACAGAGCATCTTTGTACTTAAGTTTTACTTCAATTTTTTCTGTGCAATTTTCAGTTCCCAAAGATCAACTCCTTAAGCCTTCAACCGTTACCATAAGTATCTATAGAAAATAAAAACAAATAAGGTAATTCACTTGCCTTTTCCACTCGAACTGCTTAATTTCTCATATTCTTGACATATAAAGACTCCTAGCTAAAATTAAATTCAGAAGCGGAAGAGTTCACTACCTTAACATACAGCCATAAACAGCAAGATGTATTTCTGTGCACTGCAGGTTATAACCAAGCTTTTTTCTCCTCCTTCTTTTTTTAAGACTCCATAAAAATATTAGTGCTTTATGCAACACAGTACGATGTGCTGCCATTAGATTACAGGTCATGCAACTACGTGGTGTTATTAAACCAAGTGCCAGATCTCATCACATTTTATGGTCACCATAACTCAAGTCCAGACTCATTTCCCATTAGCCCCAATTTAACGGTTGTGTTGGGCTTACATCAAGGTACAGCCCCACTCCCAAATTAAGGGCAGGGGCGCAGAAAAAGATAACGCACACAATGTACTCAGTGTGTTTCTTCAGGTAAAACCTAAAGGAAGCCGGAGGAGCAAGGAGGGCAGGGAAGGTGTTGAAACAAACTCTGCTATTGAAACGCATTTCCTCCTAATGGGCCGTTAAAAGCAACTGCATCAGCCGTCCTGCACTCCCCCCCCCATAACCACATCAGAGTCCCTGTGGACACTGCTCTACAATTTTCATCACCGAGTGGTACAGAAAGAGCCTATCACAGAAGAAAAAACATTTTTTTTCTTTTTTTTTCTTCTCTTTTTTGTCCTTTTTCTTTTTGATTTTTTTTTTTTTTTGAATCTATTCTTCAGGAAAAAGCTAGACACTACTCACCAAAAACGTTCTAGCCTTCTGGTGAGAAAAAGGTCCAGGTCAATTAAAATGTCGTTATTAACACACTACAGCTAACAATTTCCCGTGGGTTGGTGGAGGCAGAGGAGCCCATCACGCCGGACACGCTGCTAATGTGGTTATCAGTGAAAAGAGCAGAGGACTCTATTGATTTCTCCCATCAGGAGGACAAGCACTCCAGCAACTTCACTTTTACAGAAGTGAAGTATCATCTTCAGAAGCTTTGTATCATCTGCTGCACAAGTGCTAGGGAGGTTTTGCAAAGATTTAAAGGATAGTTTGGCGTACAAATGTGCTACAGGCTAATGGGATGTTGGCACCTGCACCTTGGTGGCCAAGACTTCTCCTACTGCAAGGGTTCGATTACTTGGAGCCACCAGAGAGCCAAAAAAAAAAAAATGCAATAAATGCAGAGCTGACTGTTCTCAGGTCACCTCTGTGCTGTCCAAAAATACACTGGGAGACATGCACAGCTAGCAGCAAGCTGACCTGCCATTTCTCTCTCAAATACAGTCCCCCACGCTTTACTACAGGTGCAATTTTACATTTTAGTGGGATTAGAACTACAACTGCACAGATTCCTCCCTTCTACAAGAAAAGATATCGGTTTTTTTGAAGAGGAAAAGAGAAAAATAATTGCAAAGATTTTAACAGAAATGCAATGGGCCATCATCTTCCTCACTCAGCATTCTCTTTACATTAGGGTGGTTGTTCTTTCATCCCACAACAGCGCAGAAGCTCCTCATCTCCACCCTGCCCATTTAAAACATTGATGCTGAATATAGTCCACAGTGACTTATGGATTTATTTAGCCCAATACTGTACTTGGATTTCTTTCCTCTAAGACGTAAAAGGTCTTTTAGTGACTCACTTCAATGAAGAGATCAAACAGGCAGGCATTTTCTCCTTGAAATACCACATTCAGAATATTTTTTTTTGGTGTACTACCTATGGAAGTGCTCAAACCTAGTTTACCCTGATAGATTTCAGAAAATCTTTGTAAATGGGGATTCATCATCCGATGAGGTATTTTCCCTGCAGGGATCTCGCTTTATCCTAGGGATACTCAATAACTTTCATCTACAACCTGAAAGAAAACAGAAAAACCACTGCTTGTAAGATGTGCAGCTGTATCAAAAATCCCAGAGGACAGGGAAAAATAGATAAATTATTCAGATTAATACACAAGTACCTACTAACTCCTTCCAACTAGAGCTAGCTTAACAGCAAAGGCCATGCAGTGAGGAGTAAAGCACAGGGGCCACAGCACTGAGTGAATGAATGAACCCTGGAAAAGACTTGGGGATAATGCTGGACAATCTCCAGCACTCCCAAGTGTGGGAGTCGCAGTTATTCCTGCAGCAGAGGAGGTGCAGGCACACAACAAGAATATTAAGCAAGGAGGTGAAAGAAAACAGAGGCTTTACACACAGACTGAAGCTGACTCCAAAGGTATTTTGGTGTTGAATTGTCTTTGAGGATTTGAGTCCTTCTGATTTAACACGAGGCGCCGAGGAAGCCGTGATGGGATCAGACCTGATCCGTAGCTCTGTGTGGCCGGGCTGCTCCGATGCCTGTGATGCTCCTGCTGCAACACAACCATCCTTCCAAACTGCTTTATCCCGTGTGTTATACAATATGTTCTCATACACCAACACCATGTCTCCAACACCTTTCCCTCTCTGCTGTTATTATCCTGGTATGACTCTTTTTGTATTCCTGTTGTAACGTTTAGAAGCCTAGAGTTTATTAAAAGTGGTGAGACAGGCTCTTCATTCAATGGGTTGCTCTGGAAAAACACTACTTGGCCTATTCAGTGGTCACACTTTTTTTCCATAGTACATTCTCTGTGCATTAGCAAGCAATTCATTGATGGCCAACAGAAACACCTAATAATGCAACAGCAATAATAGCAATGAGTTATTAGGGTGTAAATATTAAATGACATAGGGGCACACACACACATACATGTATCTCTCATTAAAAACATTCCAGTAGGAATTAGTTTTTCTAGTTTGGGGGTTTTATCTTACCAAGTAACCAGCAAGATTCAGAAGACAAAGGCAACTTCTCTAAGGGTCTCCCTTCAACTTGCTTTGGCTGGATGACAAATTCCCTTCCTCGCGAGCACCCAGGTGCCCGTGAGGGAACCTCATAACTCACAGGAAGCTCTTCAGCCAGGATCCAACTGGAAACGTATGCGTGCACAAACGCCTCTTCCCTGCTTTCCAGGGATGATGTCTCCCCCGAGCACAACGCTGCAACACGCATGGAGCGCGTCCCCAAGGGAGGTCGCCTCCTTTGCCTCAAGTCCCACCTCTCCCGGAGGGATCGGGGGTTCCCCGTCCCTCCCACTCTGCAGATATTCTCTTGGGGTATCCAAGCTTTAAACCGGAGGAAAACCAGCACTGTTAAGAACATACCATTAGCAGAACACGTAACGAATGAACGCATGAGGTTTGGGGCAAAGGGAAGAGAAGGAGAGAACAGAGGAGCACACGCCCTTATTTAGATGTTGTTTTCCTATGACTTCAAACAATTTTGCTAAATTTAGCATGTCTCCCAAACCTTAGCTCAATTTTTTAAAATAATAAAAAAACCCTTTAAACTTAGCTTTATTTTTTTTAAACACTAAAAGTATCTTAAAGTCTCTCCTTTATTTGCACTTCTCGCTTTACATATTGTCTTTGCTTTCTTAAGGAAACTGGCAGCTGAAACGCTGTTCTAAAAACAAGTCACAAACATTTAGTGGTGTTGCCATTTCAAACACCAGACTCAGCTGAAACTGCTGTGTGGCAAGACCAGAGTCTGCTGTTTCAGCTGCTGGAGCCCTCAGAAAGGGCAAAAAATGCTGAATAAAAACAAAATATAAATCTTGAATCAACAAAATTCTGGGCTTTGTTGCAGATCACCATCCTCCAGCAAAGCCCCAAACACAGGATGCACTATTCTTTGAGAAGGCCACCAACCCACACTGCCACTTGCACGCAGCCATCCGCCTTACGTGGTGCCCTCTACCACAGCAACCAAGTAACTTCATGACACCCAATGCTGATATTTCAAAGCAGATACTTCCACTTTGCAAATAATGGACCAAATATTAATTGAAATGGAAAAATGAAGGCGCAGCTTCACAGATGCTTAACTACCATAGATTTCAGCAAAGATTTGACCTTACTTTCCCAAGCTCAAACAAAGAAGGCAACGTAGTGGAAAGACCAGCTACCTTTCCTAGGTCTAGACTACAGTCTCTGCTGTAATTGCTTGCAGTGTCTCTTCTGTAGGACTATTGGGCACATTTGGACATTTGCATTAAGCCAAATTACTCTATCAGTACTCTGGCTGAAAGAGGCATGCATGAGCGTGAGGCAGGTGTGCAATGGACCCCGACACCAGCACTGAAACCTGTACATATTTACTATCCCAAAGTATTTTTCTAAGGAGGTAAATACAGATATTTATAATAAATAATAAATATTTATTATAAATCAAATAAAAATACATTGAATTTTGCTCTAGGGACAGATTCTGACCCGAAATTCTCAGGGCAGGCAGCCTGTGTAAGCGGCACGACATAGGGGCCACGGGTTGCAGCAGAAATGTTTGACCTTGGTGCAAAGATTCATACCCAGGAATGTAGCCAAGCCATTTGCTGCCTGATAACTGCTTGGGTTTATCAATTTATCAGTTATATAAGCTGGGTGTTATAGGTAGCCACAACCCTCTGCTGCACCTGCGCGCGGGTCCCGAGCGGAGCCAAGTCCCGGGTGGAAGCACCGAACCCGGATCAGCCGCTGCTGCAAAGCAGCTTCCACACACGCTGCCCAAACGTGACAACGTCGGGGGCACTTCCCCAGCTCCACTGCTGTCACTAACTGCTCTAACGCTTATAGAGCTGGGCAGCGTCAGCTCTATAGGCTCTTCTGCCTAAAAAGCATGTGCTTTTGCAAGCAGATTGGATAAATTGAGCTAAAAAGTCTATAGATCATTTCACTGGATGGGAGAAGAGAGCAGTTTCACAGAAACAGCAACTTCAGTGAGTGCTTTTGCACAAAAGAGATCAACAGGAGGGATGTCATAGCCTGGTCTTTCCTAGCAGAGTAATAAAACCTGTTCACGGGTGACTCGTCAAAGTAAATTCCAATTTACTCACTTCTTCTCAAGAATACTTGCTTTCTGTCCTGGTAAGAAAAAAGGACCATGCACCTACTTTATGAAATACGAAAAAAATAGCTTTTTTTTTTTTTTCATATTTCAGATTATTAGCAGACCCTATCTGGAGGAGTTTTCATTTCAGAATTAACTGTGGAACTGCAGAGTTTTGTGTGTCCAGGTTTTGAGTCGGCCTCCGAGTGCAGCTCTCCTCTCCTCCTGTCGCTCCTCGCTGTGCGGACTGTCAAGCCACGGAAAGGCAGAGCCACCGGCACTGCAAAAGCAACTGGAGCATGCAACAAGCGCCATACATTAACTTAAACAATAAATCTAACCTGCTTATATTTTCAACACCATACTTCGCTCTAGCACACTTTGGAGTGCCAGTAATGCTATTTTTAAATAAATTATTTCACTGAAGAAAACATCAATACATCAAAACTATGTTTTGAACTAATAAGCTTCCTGTTTGCAAAGCAATTATTTTACATACCAAAAAAGTATCCATAGCTGGATTGAAAACAAGCTAAACCCGACCCCCAAATCAGCAGCATCTGACTTAGAAAAAAAATATTAAATATTTTCAAGCAGAATCGAACAACTTATTCTTCCTTAAAGAAAAAAAACTATGCGTGCACACCTGCTGCTCTATCAATCTAAGCAGGAAACTGTTTCACTGCTGCATCATAAGTAGAAGAAAAGTGCTTATTAAAACATTAATCACAGCCTATTATATTCTGATTCCATGCCAGAAGTTCCCATTACATCACTGCAAATATCTATTAACCAAAACCTGATTCTGACAAGTTACAGGAGTGCAGTGTTTAGGATTTAGTAATGTAACAGTCAGTTTTAAAAGAACAGTTACACAATTGATTTTGCAGTGGCAAGCAAGTATAATTAATTGTTTTTGTGACATTTATTACTGCAACCGGGTTGATTTAACTGGTGTTTCTACTGTAAAATTATTCAAAAATTATTTCAAACTTCATCTACTTTTATTAAACACATTTATTTTGAAGGTATTTAATACCCAGGGCTGGCTAAACAATTTTAAAATGTGCTGGATACGCTAGTACATGTAAAACCCGTATTGTCTTGTGTAAATATGGGCCTTGTTTAGACCCTCGTCTCACAGGAAAT
>JAVCKT010036822.1:0-22910 GCA_032273925.1 Rhynchotus rufescens | reverse complement strand
GGAAGTCTGCACAGTCCGGTCAAATTATGCTTTGTCAGGAAAAGACTGATGAGTATGATGACTGAAAATGGCAAAGAGCCGCGGCCGGTCCTGCCGCCTTCCTCCTCCTCCTCCTCCTCATGGCGCTTGTTCTCCCCCGCGGGGTGGCAGGTGCGGCCGGGCCGGGCCGGGCCGGGCCGGGCCGGTGCTGCCGGAAGCGCCGCCTCGCTGGGCTGAGCCGGGCCGGGCCCAAGGGCGCCGCTGCCGCCCTCTGTGCGCTGGGACGCGGCCTGTGCCGCTGCCGGCGCAGCCGCGGCATGGCCGGCGAGACGGGCGCGGAGCTGCCGCCTCTGCCGGCCCTCCAGGCCGCCTCTGCCTACGGCTACGGGCACGGCGGGGCGCTGGGCCGGCTCCGCGAGCGCGAGCTGCCCCGGCTCCGAGGTACCGGTACCGGGGCAGCGGGCGGGCCGGGGCGCCCCGCAGCCTTCCCGGGCGCCCGCGCTGCGCGGGAAACGCAGAGGGCTGTGCTTGTGCAGGGGCGTACACGGGGGAACCGGGTCCTGTGCGTGTGTTTATACGCATCTGTAGGGAGAGATGTATATGGTATAACTGTGTCCTAAACCTGCCGCAGGGTCGCTGAGCTCCTCGTGCGCAGGTTCCTTCCTGGGAGGTGTTGCTCTCCCGTTCCTTGGATAAGCTGGAAGCAGGCTGTTGGGAGCGCCTTTCCCCTCGCTCCGGTGTGCCTGGTGAAAGTGAAAGCGGGTTATGCCTTGAGGGAAAAGCAGGCTGTGGAAACCTGATCTGGAAGAGGCTTTGGAAGAGCTCTGGGGTTTCTTGTTGTGTTTGGGTGGTGTCAAGGTGCTAGAGTTTGATTTTGAAGCCTGGTATTAGTCATCTGAGCTGCATCAGTGAGTTTGGTAACGAGCTGGTGGTGATAAATGGAGACACGGAGTCCTGTGTAAGCCCGGTTTGGTAGCTGGATGTTGCATAGGTGGTTAAACAGGTGGCTTATCAAAGCTCTTGTGCATGGGCTGGGTTTTGGGGAAGCTCCCCAGCCTGGCGACCAGTTGAGTCTCGCCAGTTGTGCCCCAGTGCATCGGTCTGGGCTCCGCATTTGCCTCCCTGTCCAGAGGCATTGGCTGCTGAACTACCCTTCTGTCATGTGGCTTGTTACAGTGAGCCACGGGTGATGGATAGCTGGGAATACTTCCCAAGAAGGAAACAAATGTTATGTCTGGAGAGGACTCTGTCTTCACCTTAGGCAATTGAACCATACAGTAGCCAGGGCGAAGCGACATTGCTTGCACTGCTGCCTCTGCCCATTGCCTTCTTTTAAAAAGCAACTTCTGCGTTATCCAACTCACGAGTGTTACCGATAACCTTAAAAGCTTGGAGTCCCATCTGCTTAGAAGGTCTTTCATGCTGTGCATAGGGTCCTTTTGTGTCTGCTGATGTTAAGAATGGGGGTCACTAACTTGTTCAAGAGCTTGTGTCTCTAGGCACATATGTCTAGTCCCTCATAGGACTCTCTTGCGGGCTTCAAACGTACTGGTTGCACCAGTGCTGAGAAGAGTCGGGAGCCTGGGCGGCAGTGGAGCTGTGTGAGTGATGGCAACAGTGCTTAGACCTTGTCCTTGATCTTCTCCTGGCTAGTGGGGTGGCTGCATCCCTGCTGCGTGAGGGTCTCCGTGGGCTGCTGTGGGCATCCCAGCAGGGAATTTGAAGCTCTGGGTCTCTGTTGCCTTCCTGAGATACGGCAGAGGTGGCTGTTCCCCAGGATAACAGCAGCAGCCCCTCTCTGCAAGTGACATATGAGAAATCAGTGGGGCTTCCAAGTATTTGTCCATCTGAGCACCTTCAGAGGCTGCCCCCCAGGAGCCCCTGTTGGAGGGGTGAGGTAGGGGCTGTATTTGCATCTGTGGTCTCCTCCGCTCGGCTCCTGGGTGCATCCTGACTCTACAAACCCCTGCTCTCAAAAGAAGCTGTGGCTTATCTGTGAGCTGTGTCTCTGCTGGGGATTTCCCTATTGCAAAGAGGTATCAGTTTAATCCCCTGTAGTAAAGTCGTGCTAAATAGTAACACTAGGCCAAAAAGATACTGAACTCCAGGTGTTTAACAGCAGTATGGTGCCCTGCCTGTTGACTGGAGACATCCTGTAAAGATCTTTCCATCACTAGAGGCATAAAAACCATGCTGTTGCTGCTCGCTTGGGAACAGAGTATTTGGAATCCCTGTTTTTGGCCGTCAGTGTATTCGGTTGTTGGCTGCTGGTATCTGGTGGTGCCTGCTAGGGACCTGTGTGCAGGTTGTGCCCTCTGAGGAAGGAGGAGAGCTCCTCCAAGCTGTAGACCTCTGGGCACAGGGTGCCGTGCCCCAGGTTTGAGCTCTAGCGTGAGCAGTTTGCATGTGTCTGTTGAGAGGAATGCGTGTGTCTGTGGAGGAACCTAGTCTGAGGGTTTCCCTTCAGGATGCTGTGAAGGATAGGAGTTCCTGCCCTTCCCTCTGGCAGCAGAGTGCCGCCGTTCATAGGAACGTGCTAGATTTTCCCTTTTAAGCCAGAGTTTATCCTTGCTTCAGTAGTCGAAGGGCTGTTAGCCAATGGCCTCAGCAGCTCCTTCTAAAAATATATGTGGAGTCGGTGAAACTGATCCCTGTCTTCCAGGCACTAGCGGGAGCACTATATGTGACCTTGACTTTAGTCTTGTGGACGGCACGTACCCTTATCACCAGTATACTACTGTAAATGGCTCTTTAGCAATGGGCCAAGAAATTGGCTGGAGTTTATAGGGGCTGTTGTTAAGCAAGGGGAATGAATGTGCTTTCCATGACTTTTATCCTAGCAAAGAAAATACCTGCTCTTGTTCGTAGTATTATGCTTTTATAAAAGGAAGAGCTGACATGTGGCTGGCAATGCTGCATTTAATCCAGAATGCCTTTCCCGTTTTGCTGCTTTTCTTGTATTTTTCTTAGATAACTGAGTTCATTTCAGTGGGTGTTTCCCAAGAGTGATAAAGATAGCGTTTCCAAATAAAAAAAGAAAACAGCGTGTAGTAGTGATCCCATATTCCTGCAGGACTGCCAATTGTCTGGAGATGGTTTTGATTTGAAGTGCCCTGTCACATGTACAAAGTCAAAGCAGTGGAAGTGCAGTCAGCAGGAACTATCTGCCAGGTCACATGTTATCAGGCCTGATAGTAAGAGCTCATAATCTGTGTGGTTATGGAAATACTACTACTCCCAGTGCAGCTTGCCTGTTTAGGAACAACTCCCTCCTCCACCCCCAAGCTTTTGAGTAAGAGAATTGGCCTTAATTTCCTTCGTATTCAAGTAATGTCCCATGGTCACCTCTACATGAGCTTATTCTGCTGTTCAGTTAAGAAATAATTAGATATTTGATCTGACTTTAAAAATAATATATGTTTTTTTCATATTACTGGTAACTGTTTGTGCTGAGACTTTGCCTCCAAGCAGCAGAGTGGTTTGCCTAGCTCTCAGGGGATTTGTTAGCAGCATCAGCAGCGTCTTGTGAGAGCAGCAGAGCGTGTCCGCTTTGCCACGGGTTTTGGATTACCCGATGTTTTGGCAGGGAAGTGTCAGTTCTGGGTGCCGGTTCACAGGGACTTTGCAGGCAGCCACTGTGCAGGTGAGGGGAAGCCACACTCACCAGCGACTGCAGGTCTGACCTCAGGGTCTGTTCTGCTGGGGCCATGACTTCTGCTAGGCTTCTGCTTGGGCTTGTTGGGCTGTGTCTTTGATTCTGAGGAATGATTTTGTACCCTCTGCTCACCACTGTGTTTTATCCTTTTTATTGTTTATATACATATATTTTAAACAAAGATCCGTTGGGTGTTTGATTTGGGAGTTGTCTTCCACTTCTACTTGGGTTTGTTAGTTACTGCTGATTTGCTGATCATTCATGAATTTTACCTGTGGACAAATCGGCACTTGTGAAACTGCTAGCTTCTTGGTGAGGGCTCGAGGACTGTGGCCCTTCAGTAATAGTTTCTGTTTAATATCCTGGAGCGTGAACAAGCAATATTCAGGTCTCACATGTGGTTTAAAACTTGTTTTGGTGGGGGGGACTGGTTTATTCTCACTTGCTGTTTCTAAGCTCTACGCAGCACCACAAGGGAGGTGTGTGGCAAGTCACCATCCCGTGCAAGACTTAGAGCAAGCGTTGAGTTCCCTGCAGGCTGCCCACCCACCGCTGGCCACACAGGGCAGTGCTGGGAAGGACCCTGCCTCCCGGCAGGCCCACGTGGCTGCACTTTTGTGTGCTGGGAAAGAGGAGGCCGTGTGTGTTGTCCCTGTGGGAAGCTGAGGGGGTCCTGGCTGTGCTGCAGGGTGAGTCGCACTGAGTGACTGTCTTGGACAGGGGGAAAAAAGGCTTCTACACCCCTCAGTTTGATGTTTAGATGTAAAAGCTTAAAAATCCACAGGCTTCCAAATAGGAAGTTTCACTGGGCCCTGTTGTTGATTAAAGTTTAGTTACTTGCACTTATGGTACCGTAATTTATACTTCATTGCCCTTTGAATAAAAGAGAAGAGCTGCCAAACAAGTGTTCCGTGAAACCCTGGTGCCATTTGAGCTAGTCTTTGCTGATCCTACTTGTTTGCCTTAACGTGGAGACTTTGGTCATTGCCGGTCGCCATACGCATAATGTAACAAAAAGCAAGGTGCCCTGTGCGTGGGATGGGGCATGGAGAGGGCACGGGCCCATTCCCTGGGCGCTCCGGCAGCGATGGCCGCTGCTGCCCTGGACCGCGGCGAGGCGGCGTGAGGTGGTGGGGAGCTGCACAAGCCCCTCAGCCCCTGCAAACTCCCCTTGTGCTCGGTTTTGTGCTCGGTGAGGAGCTGAGTGCTTGCGCTGGCCTAGCTGATCTCGGCTGGGAGGAGGAGGCTGCTGGTTTGAGACCCGATAAGGCGGGCGGGGAAGATGGGCTCAATGGGTGGGCATGGGCAGCTGAGCTGCACAGCTACAGGACACCCGTGCTGCAAACACCCGTGTTCAGGCCAAGGCTTCATGTTTCCTGTTGGTCTGGATACAACCATAGCCGTTACCCACTGCACTATTATCGAAAGAATTGGTATTGAAGAGGAACCCTGTGTGGAGTATGAAGTGTTGACTTCAACAACGTGAAGAGCGTGTTGTTGCTTGTGACTTTCAGCTTCTGATATTTTTCTCTCTCCAGCTTTATAGAAGCAATAGATACAGGATTAGTAGATGTTGTTGGGAATTTCTGTTCTTGCATATCAGGATTCAAAAGGTTATCAGTGGTCTGCCTTGTGCAGAACTGATCTGGGCTTGATTACCTGATGCTGGGTGGTCTTTGACTCCTTATGATGGTCATAGCTCTTAGTAAACACCAGTTAGTGATATTAAGTCACTGTAATATTCTGGCACTGAAGGAATTTTAAGGTACTTGGGAGGCAAAAAATACCCTCCAAGGTACAGGTGTCTTGTGTATCTTGAACTGTGCTGTTCAGTTTTAACTTCACATGTGATGTTGCTCAGCTATATAAAGGTCTGCACCGTTACACTGGCTTTATAAGTGCATGTGCTGCACAGTACCAGGCTTCTAAAACTCCAAACCCTATCTACAGTATAGTTGGTAAGAGGTAATCTGATGCTGTTGATATGAAATTGAGTGTTTTCAAGTGTATTTTAGAAATATATAGTTAATCAGTTGGGACTAGATTCTTTTTAAAAAAGAAAATAAATCTGCCTAGACACTGAAAATTTCAATCTATGTATAGAGATAAAAAATACAGATTTGGAAAGATACTTCATGTAGCGCCATGGATGCTGCAGGGTATCAGGCATTCATTACAGAAATAATTGCACTTTTAATTAAAAGATGCATTATCTCTGAAAGAAACATTTGTAGAAGATGCATATTAGTGTATGAAAGCATTGAAATGGGGAGATGTTTTATTTAGTGAAGTGCAAGATGCTTTCTTATCTTTTAGCTGAGAAGTTGGAACTGCACCAAAATCTCAGTCCTCTGAAATCCCCCATTCCTGTGGAATTCCTGGCTCTAGCGTGCTTGCTTCCTCTTACGTTCTCCTGGCCTCCTTGGCTGTTACGGTGCTGTATTAAGAGGTGTAGGGGTTTTTTTGGAGTGTATTTTGTGTATTTTCATTCTATGTATATTTTCTTCTCTGAAGATGAAGAGTGTGAAATTATGGAAAAGTAGAGGTATAGTAGGGGTGTGTGTGTATATAGAATGTATATAAAATGTGTCTTTGGCAGAGAAGTTGTTATCTGTCTGGTACACTTTTCTCCCCACCTCTTGCCGTGAGGATCCTGCTGAGTCGCTTCTCCCATCTTTTAGCAGCCAAGGGAATATGGCTTTTGAAGGAGAAAAGATGTGGATTCTGTGCTCATCCAGATGAGTGCCTGGAGCAAAGCGATGCAGGATGCTTTTAAAAAAAACTCAGGAACATGGGTACATTGATTTTTGTCATTTGTACCCTCCAAATGAAGGAAGAGGTCCAAGGATGGGGTCTGTTGGTGACACAGTTAAGTGGGAGAGGGTGTTTGCACAAGACTCACATCTTTTGGCATTTATAGAAAAAAGCCCTAACTTAAAATTTGGAAAGGTGACAGAAGCTCATTCGAACAAGTATTAATTAATATAACTAATGTGTGAATTCATTTCATTCATGCACAATTAAACACCAGATAGACGCTGTTGGTACCCCTTTGAAAACTTACTTTGAGGTCAGGAAAAACCACCGAGTCTGGAGAGCGCCTGTTCCCGAGGAGGGAGTTGAAGCCCAGCGTTTCCCAGAGCGTTGTGTTCCTGCACAGAGCACGTGAGAGCTGTCCCAGCTCGGTGATGGGGAGCCCCAGCGATGGCTCCGTGTGTAAGTCGCCTTCCTCTAAGAACGGGCTCTGGGTGTGTTGCTGCAGGCTGATCCTTGCTGACAGGCTCTGCTGCTGCCGTTCCTTTCCCAAGGAACTTCCTCAGGAGAGCTCTGTAACTAAGAATCACTTTTTAGTACTTGGGTATCTGCCTGTAATTTCTCTTAATGCGAGTGATTGGGATTGCTGGAAACTAAGATGCTACTTAGTGGACGTGTGGCAAGACTCAGTTTTTTGAGTGCTGTCTTAGGCTTAGCACACTTGGAAAATACTAATTGGTTTCACTTGCATATTTAGTCCATTTAGAAGTGTGTAAGTGGCGGAATGGAAGCCTTGTTTAATACTCTGTCTGGACTTGGTTGTGTGAGACAACTTGCTGTGTTACTGTTTGTGTTGCCTTCTCGTGATGGGATAGAGCTAAAGCAGGTAAATATTGAGTGAGCAGCATCTCCTCTGTAATGAACTGTACAGAATAAAGTGAAAGATGGCACCAACTTTGCCTTTGCCTGCCTCAGACACGATTCTTCACCTCCCTATATAAAATTACTGCATTTCATAGCTGGGTAGGTGACCGAGGTGTCTTTATGCAAAACTGCCTGTACGTAGGTTACTGCCCTTCATCATTACCTGAGCACTGAGTTTCCGTGCTCACAACGGGAGGGAACATTTGATGAACAGCTAGCAACTTCTAAAGACATTCCCCTTAATGGCAGGAGTGTCCTACAAGTAACGTGTCTTGACTGAAAGGTGGCCACGAAGCGCAACAGCGCTGGGTGTAAATCTTCCTTTTACCCTCGTGTTACAGATGTTCAGTGACAGGTACAGTGCAGCAGACAGCACAATAGTACAAACGCAGGGTGACTATTGTGTTTCTAGAGCGGGAATAATTTAATTCTGGTGCAAGGTGTCAAAAGTGCATGCTATTTAAATTCATTGCAAGTGAACTGGGAGATTCGCAATACCCAAGAAATAAACCAAAACCCACATAAAACATATTTTATGCAAAACAATTATGCAGGGAGGTTTTTTATTATTATTTTAAGTAGGAATATGCTTCTAGGAATGGCTGCAAATATGTGTCTTGAAGCTAAGGAAACTGCAATAGCAGCACCTCTGAACTGGACTGTGGGGACTGGCTGGGTTCCCTGGGCCAGGGCAGCCCCACTAAATGGGACTTCATAACCTGTGAACAGCTGGAGCCGTTTGGGGTTTCATTCAGGTGTATGCACCAAATCTCTCTTTTTCCAGAAAAAAAAAAATGAAGTCTTGCATTTTAAGGCTTGTCTAATTAGTCTTTGTTCATCTGCCTTAGTATCTCACTAAATTCACCGTAAAAAGAAATTAGATGAAAGGAAGCAAAAATGGACAGTTTTAGTGGGACGATCACTTGGTGTGTGTTGCTGTGGGAGGCTGCAAAAGGCATCTTAACTCAGAAAGCTTGAGTCTTTGAGTAATTTTTTCTTTTTTAAAATTTGGAAGTTTTCCCTGATGTAGATAATGTCAAAAGCACTATTATAAATATATTGTTAGGGAAATGAGTCAAAAGCACTATTATAAATATATTGTTAGGGAAATGAATCACTGATGGCACTAAAACTATTGCAAATTCATGCTCTAGTGAAGCCCTTGAAAGTGGAGTTTGACTGCGAAGTCCTAGCAAGGGCAGTTCTGATATTGGTCCTTCAGGGCCACAGTAACAAAACAACTTTTCTGAATCTCAGAACATTCATAATTTTCTTCCTGCAGAGCAAGCCAAGGACAAAGGCTTTGCTTTTGGAATTATTTGGATATTTAGCTTTTCTTTGATTAGAATAGCATGTTACATTTGCACCTTCCCAATGGCTCTGCAGCATTGAAGGGACTAGCAGGTGCTGCAGTGGTTCTTTGGGAACCGTGCATAACAATTCTAACTCCAAGATGAAGGAAACATATTCCTTGAAAAGAACTTTTTTTTTTGTTCCTGTGTCCATAAGGACAACTTGAGATTTGAAATGTAAATGGTTGTAAACGTGTGTTTTGAAGATAAATATGTGAAATGTTTTCCTTGGGAATGATTGATTATGAATGCTGTTGTATTAAGCACAAGCAAACATCACCCCAAGTTTTTAGGTATCAACTTGGATCTTGTCCAGCTGAATGCTCTCTCGAGGACAGGCTGATCTGTATCTGTTTCTCCCGTTTGCAGCTGAGTCTTAGCAGCCTTGGTTGCCCTTTGCAGCCAGGAACGGAGTGGTGCAGCCTGCCTGGGAAGCTGGGGAAGAAGCAGTCGCAGCCTGTGGCACCGGTGTGCTGCTCTCCTGGGCTTCCTCTCCACCTGGGGCTTTTCAAGGGGCCGGAGAGAACTTTTTCCCTCTTGTAGTGTTGGGTTTAGAAGTTTGCTCTTTCACTGAGACACCCGTATTCTGCTTAACTGTAACAAGGCCGGTTACTTAAAGTAATGGGAGCTCAAGCTACCTGTTAGAAGAGCAAACAAACAGAGAGCCCGATGTCTGTTCATTTAAGCACAGGGGCTTCTGGAAACCTTAACAGTGTGGAGTGCTGCTTTGAAAGGATTTGGTCGATTCCTCTGGCTTTGCCTCACTGAGCGTGACAATCCCCGAGAGATTAAGTGGCTGTCGCCATCAGAGCCTTTCCCAGTTCTTTTTCTTTCTATTTCTGCACACATGGAAAAGTGTAGGAATGTTTGTGGAGCGCCTCAGGGGTTACGTTGCAGTTCTCCCTGCAGTTTTCCCTGGCAGTTTCAGTGCCAGCCTGGCTCCTGATGGCTCTCCTAGGCTCTTCTCAGTGTCCGATGGAACCTGCCAGCCCTGGAGCTGTGGGCACGTCCTGCATCCAGTGCCGGCCGCCTCGGCATTCGCGTCCTTGCCTTCCGCTGGTGGAAGCGGGGCTGCGTGCTGGGTGGGTCGAGTAGCAGCTAATCCGCAGTAACCCCCATCAGGTTGTGTGTGTCGTGTTTCAGTGTCACTTGTAAAACTACTTTAAATGAGTTGTTGGTAGGAAATTTGGGGAAAGCCTGCATGGGGCTTGCTCCAGCCTACCTAGTGAGCTGCATTCTTAAGTGGACGCTGTACTTGTTTATGTGGCATAAGAGCTTCTTGCATGAATCAAATTGAGAAAATTTACAGTCTAGCTACAGTCTATTCTGGAAAACAGAGCTCTCTATTCTTCCATTACAGTGGTAGATTATTTATATATCATTTTTTTTCTTATGCACATATTTATAATCTGTCTTTGTGTCTGGCAGTCTTTATAATCAATAAGCCCTTTTTTTTGCATGATATAGATTGATATATATCTATTGATGCCCATATATATACATACATATATAATTTTTTTCCCCACCTGTGCTTCGGGAACAGAAATAGCTGAGCCCAAAGGAGAAGCCTTGCTTTTCAGGTTCATGAGGCACAGGACTCATGGAAAGTGTTTTTGTTTGTCAAATCTCCTTTACAGGCCTACATTTTTACTGTGGAATGATAAAGGAGAAGACCACAGTCCAGTCTAATGTAGCCCCTGGGTATAGTTCAGTTGGGATACCAAGTTTGAGGAGGAATAGGATATAAAATAAAATCAAAGTCTTAACAGAAAAGGTCATATGAAGAAAATTGTGGGGTTTTTTTTTGTTTTTGTTTGTTTTTCTCTCTATCAAACCCGGTTGAGTCAGTCTGAATGGGAGGGACAAGGAGGACACTCCACATGAACACAAAAAGAAAACGCTTACTGACAGACTTGCCTTTCATTTGTTTGACATCACTGAGCCTCTCACTGACATGAAGCACAAATTTGGGCCTTTGCAGAAGCTAGTAACTTAAATATGTTGAAGGCATCTTGAAGTATTTATTTTTTGCAGTTTTCTCAGAGGCACCTGCTTTTTAGAAATAAGTGCTGAAGCGGTGGTGCCTGGTGTTCAATATTGCCAACCCCTGGTTGCTCTGTTTTCCCCAAGTATCATCTTTTAATGCAGGTAGGCACAGGCAACTAGGCACCATTTCCAGCACCCACCAAGATGCAAACCCGCCCCCCGCCCCAACCCTGCTCCAAAACAGAAAAGCAGGTAGAGCAAAACAGCTCAACTTTGAGTTTTATATATGTTTTTATATACGTGTGTGTGTTGCTTCACTCCTGGGCTGGTTTCTGTCTCTGGTGGCCTCAGAGGTTTAACCTGTGCAAGCAGACAGCTTTAAAGCAGCAGCATCCCCCATGTGCTGAGCTCCTCATACTGTTATTAATGCTATCTGTTGATCACATCTTATTTCATTAATTAACATTATCGATAAGCAGAAGTCTCAGCTTTTTCCCCGAGACTGTAAAGATTTTTGCTGTCTCTCCTGTTGCCTTTCCTTCCTGTGTGTTTTGTTCTGGCTGAGCTACAGCTGAATCAAAGCAGAGAGTTCAGCAGGTCTGTCCGTAGGCAGTGAGATTTATGTGCATCTTAATCTGCAAAGGGTTTGAGTTTCAATCAATTCTCAGGACCAGTAGCAAGAAAAACATATTCTTTTCTCCTGAGTTTTTCTCACAATAATCTTGTTATTGAGAAACATAACTGACAGGCAAGGTCATCAGCCCATAGAAGGAAGAACCTCCTGAAGTGTTTTACAGGGACTTTGAAGTAATCAGGGTGTGTGGTGGTTCTATTTTTTTTATTTTATTTATTTTTGCATAGAGTCAGTTAAATAAACTATTCCTCTGATAGACAATGAAAATAAATGAATGCCTAATCGCAGAGTGACTGTGACTTGATAAGATGAAAGATTGCAGGATATTAATGGCTCCTTGGATTTTTTTTCTTTGCTGCTTTTGATTAAAAAATAATAGTGATTTTTCTTTTCCAGACTTGCTCACTGTGGGTGAGGAATGCAGGAAAGTAACTATGGAAAGACGTGCTGTTACATTCGGAAGAGCCACTACTGTCTTCAAGGCCGGATAGAATGGTTCTGATTTTGAACCGTGTGGTAGTTTATAGCTATGGATAGTGCTTGAAGCTCTGTAAGGCAATAGTTGGAAAATTGAAGCTACTTTGTGTATGATGATTCTTTTCCAAGGTTTAGGTCTAGGGAAGCTTCATGGACTTAACGTCACTGTGCATATTACCCCTGCACAGCACCCTGGAGTAAACAGAGCTGTATCCGTGTCCGTTGTGTTTGGGACAGAGGCTTTCTTCATTTCTAAAGGGCCATGATAGCAGCAAGGAGCATCCTACAGTGGTGGAAAATATCCCAGTAAATGGAGGGGGCTTCTTGCAGAGCTGCCTAGATTGTGCCATGGGCTGCAAGACAACACTGCTTTATAAGGTCCATGTTTCCTTTCACAAGGAGAAGTAATGCCACTGAATTTTCAGGACATCAAATATAAGTTAAACTCTCTGAAGCTAAAGAAGCGTCTTCCCAGCCACAGAGAGAAGATCCCTGCCTGTGCAGCCTGTGGCTGTGTCGGACGTGGGGGATTCTCCTGTTTGCTTGAAGGCCCCCCCAGACTCAGTGCAGGGTCATGGGCTGTTGATTCAATTTGGAGCCTCCCAAAGTGGAGCAGGAAGTTTGCGAGCACTGCTAAAAGGTTAATCAGAAGGCACAGGCAGGCTCTGAGGGCAAGGTGTTGAGTCATCTAGCTTAGCAAAAAGAAATAAATATATTTCAGGGTGGGGAAGGAAAGAGGGAGGAGGAGGAGGATGCGATGAACGTGTGAAAGATTTTACTCTTAGTGCCTTTCTTGTAAACAGATGAGCACCTGTTAGAGGAGAATCAAAACCCTGTTTGGATCTGCATTATGGCAGATTATTTTGACTGAGATTCCACACATACCTTCTTAAATGCCTGAATTTGGGAATCCATTTGAAAGGAGCTGGGGCAGCTTGAGGCCTCTTCCTGGACCTGGCCTGCAAAGGATTTGCTCTCAGCCCTCCTTGAAAATCAGGTGCTTCCTTGAGATGCTTGTAACGAAGGAGGCAGAAATGAAGGCTCCTTAAAATGCTACTCATTTGAAAATGTATGCTGTTATTTGGACTTCAATTTTGTGCTTTCTTTGCTTAGAGTTTAATCTTTGTTTTCCCAAATCTGAACCCATTCCTTTAGCCCTTCTATACTCTCTTGGAAAGCTCTTACTAAACCTATTTAGAAAGTTTATAATATGTAAATATATATATATATATATATAATATTAAAAAAAACCCTTCTGGTGATTTTGCTGAACAAGTCAAACAGTTCTGCTAAAAATAAACAGGAATTACAAATGAGTTTTGTCTTAATGACAAATAAGCAACTCTAAAATGCAAATGGTAAGAACGAAGTACTCCTGTTGCCTTAAACTTGCTTAGAGGGATATGGCAACATGATGACTGAAAGCACATGTTCACCAAAAAGTAAAACTTTCCAGGATAGTATAAAAACCCATTACTGAAACTCAGTGTTATTCTGTCATGTTGCTTTTAGTTACAATTCTTACACCAATGAATCTAGGAAGTATTTGGAAATTAACCACACAGGAATTAACTCAGAGATACTAACACATTACTGTTACTCTTCCATTCATGCTAATATCATTCCTTATTAAGTTAATCGTTCATTGTCATGAGCAATGTCCAGCTTGCATAAAACTCCTCTCAATTTTTGCTTCCTGTCTCAGAGTTAATTTCTGAATTTCTTAACTTTTGTAACCCTTTACTTGCTCTTTGGCATCATTTTTCCCATCTAAGGAATGCAAGTGCTTAACAACCTGTCATTTATGTGGCGTCAGTAGAAGGGATCCTGTAATGAATTTATGGACAGCTTGGGAATTGTATGCAGCTCCAGCATTTCCATGTATGTGCAGCTTCCATCACTATCAGAAATGCCACGAAATGCTGGAGCTGGCTTAACTTTTGAGCATGAGTGTGGGGGTGGGGTGGGATTGTTTTTCTTAAGTGAAATGACTCTTTCATGTTAAAAATGTTTTGTATTAAGGCATCTCGTACCCCATTAGCAGGTACTAGTTGACTTTTGCTTACTTTTTGAATGATATGCCAAAATCCCCTTAACTTTATTTCCAAATCAAACAGTGGGATGATTCAAAAATTGTGTTAAAGTAGATAGGAAAAGACATTTCCCAGTTTAATACCACTCCAGCCACAGTGCATGGTGCTGTGATGCTGGATAGCATTTTGTATTTTGGTAGTATTGGTACATGTAAATAAATAAAAGCAAATGGTACATTAAATAAAACTAGTGCCCTGAATTTTATTTGTCCAGGCAACCAGTTCTGGTATTTGTATTTCTGTTATACAGTGTGATGACCATGAGGTTCTTATGGGACCAAAAAACTCAGAGAATGTGTAGTTAGACAGGACAGAAAAGGTGCTGTGAAGGAAGCTGGTGTCCAGACTTGCCTGTGTTTCTTGGCCTGGAGCCAGGGCAGATGAGCAGTGCAGTGTGTTTCAGGAGTGCTGATTTTAGCATGTTGGTTAATGGTTGAACTTGCACAGATGTGGCAAGAGCCACAGCACAGTGGCAAAGGCCCCAAAAGGGAGGCTCTACAGTTGTCCCCGCTCCCTATGGAGCCTCTTGTGCTCCTCTGAGGGGAGGTTCTGCAACCTTGAGGCCACGTTCTGCCTTGGTTATTCATTGCAATATCCTTGGAAAAGCAAACAGCCTTTAGCAGGGTCCCTTTCTAGTCCCTGGACTTTGGAAAAGACTTTTCGCTCCATTGCAGCCCTTAGCAGGTCACGGAGCAGCGGTGAACGCGATTCTGCCAATGAGCTGCCCGCCTCGGGAGGTGTGTTTTGAAATATAAACTATGAAAAAATGTTGTCGTCTTCTGCTTATTGTTCCAGAATGAAATTGTGACTGGTTACAGGTGAAAAGCTGATCTGGGAGACCTTGACTGAATATGTGTGTTTTCAAGCATCCCCTCTTCTTAGCTGTAATAATGCTGGAGTTTTTATTTTTTTGTTTTCTGAGTAGTGTAGCAGTTAGGAGCTTAAGTCAAGTCAAAAACAATCCTGTAAGTCAAAGAAGAGAGTGTTTTAGTGTGATAAGAGTTTTCCTTTTCTAATAAATTTAGAGAATGACTATCCAGATTTCGGAGATATTTTTCTGGAATTCTGTGCTCAGTTTTAGGCCACCCATGGCCCTACCCTCCTAAGGAAGATGTTCCCAGGTGAAAGAGGTACCCCTGGAACTGGTATGGATTGTGGCTTCCTCATGGGTTAGGAATAAGGCATGACTTGTTTGCCTGGAATGTTTTTTTCTCTCAAAATTAGTCCATACTGTTTCTTAAGGGAAACTTGTTTGCCTGGTGCTGCAGTGCTGAAATGGCTCTTTGGCTCTGTGTTCTGGTAGCAGCCTGGTGGTTAATGTGAGTATGTTAGCCTTTTGCACACGTGCTCTAGTTGTTTGTGGAAAAGCATATCGTTAGAGGGCTTCCACTGGAGAACTGGCTTATGTAGCAGCCTCTTATCTGAGAAGAGTTGTTCTTTCTTTTTCTGTTGTTCTGATTTGTTTGTATTTTCCTAGTACTTTTAGAAGCCACTGACGTAGTCTAAAAGGGCTTTAATATGTCCCTACATATTGCATTTCTCATGTATTTTGATGGGAGTATTTGGAGGCACTGATTTGTCCCAGGTTTTCCATGGATCCCGTTGATTCAAGTAGCTGGACAAGAAAGGGACCTGACTGGAAAAGTCTCTTTCAAACATTACAATGACACACCATGTGAAGCCTGTAATGTTTTATAGCACTAAGAGGAAGAAAAGCAAAGCAGGAGAATGTTAGTATGCTTCACTAATTAACATTATTATAAATGATTATTTAACATGATTATAAATGATTATTTTAGATTCCTTAAACATTCCTTTTTTTACCTTCATGTCTTCATCTCCACTGGATGTTCTGAATGCTTATTTCATCCATGAAAGTAGATGTTTCTGTGAAAACTTCAGCAACACTAACAGAAGCATTTTCCAGTAAAAGAAGAATAGGAAATATGTGCTCTTTCAACTATTCCTTCATTTGATCAATTACGGAAGAGAGAGACAAAAATTGAGACTGAAAGATGGCAGTCTCTGCAGCGGGGAAGGTGTGAAGACTAGTTTGATTTGGATGAAGCACAGCTCTTTGAAGACCTGCGTAAGCGTGAAGCACTTGTGATTTATATTTCATCCAAAGGTTCATGTGATGGTAGGCTGCAGTGCGTTATTCCCACGTAGCTGGCACATACCCACACCAAAGCTTCAGCTAGAATCTGAAGCAGAAGCCACTAAAGGGGCCTGTGGAAATATCATAGCTGACTGCAGCTGATATTTAATCAGGCCCTAGTGAACACTGAGAAAAGCTGTCGCTGGCAGGTAGGCCAAATGGACTGAGGTGGGTGCTGATGCATCCCCTTGCTGGGCTCTCATTCAGTGCAGGAGCTGGCAAATGATGACATTTGATGGCATGTATTATTTTCCTTAGCTGTGAAAGATGCATTTTGTCAGGTTGGATGTGACCTTTTAGTAAAGGTGAAATCTTTGCCTTATTTAGTGCTTGTGTGGACTTTAATCCCAGCAAGCTCTACACTGTAAGCTGGAAATAGCGGAATGTTCCGAACTGTCACGTACGTGAAGTGGAATCGGTGCTCACTGAAGTAGCCTTATATCCTCAATAGCTCTTGTCGGTCTGCGTGCCTCCTGCCACGGAGTACAGTAAATGAAGATGAGTATGATATTTATTGGGTGTGCACTGTCTTAATATTTGGAATGCTTTGCTGTACATAATGCAACGTGTACAAATAACGCACGCCGAGCGGAGGCGGAGAAAAATAATCGGAATTGTAACGGATAAACGTGACTGCAGATTTTGTTTAGTGCCTCTTGCAATCAATCTGTCAAGTCAAATGTTAAAATATCCTAATTGCCCAGCAGCTCCCCGCACAACTGGGTGCCTGGTTAGCAGCCCCTGTGAATACTGGTACCATTACCAGGGTTGCTCGGATCAGTGTTGGGCGGTTGGGTCCAACACAGCGAGAGGACCCCTGGGTGAAGCAGATGGAGCCCTGTGGCGGCAGGGCCGCTGCCGCGTTACCAGCGGGGCCTGCAGCGCCCGCCTCGGGTCATGGCGGGAGCAGCGCCGCCATTAACAGCGCGGGCCTTGGGCCTGCACGGCCTGCCCGCCAGGCGCTCTGCCTGCTTCCCCGTCACGGCTTCCTTGCAGTGTGTACGTGTATATATACAAGTGTGTGTGTATATATATACTTCATGTGTATGTGGTGTATTCACAGCAGCAGAGGTGCGCAGATACGAGCCCACTTCTGCTTGCGGTGATGGGCGATATGACGGAATAACGTTGGCACCTCTTAGGAATGGAGCTCACGTGCAAATACATTAAAAACGGAAAATCTTAAAAACAGATACATACCTCTAATAAAACTAACTAATTTCTCTTTCTCCTCAAAGCTCCTCAAAACACTTTTCTTAATTAACTTCAAATCATCATGAAAAATCTTCTTTTGCTAGACACGATAGGGAGATTTTCAAGTAGGAGCGTGCTTCTCTCTTTCTGAAAATAAGAGAAGGTATGAGTGGCCAGATGGGTTTTATCATTAGGTCTTTATCACATCTTTACCCACTGAATCACTGCTCCTGCAACATAATATAAAATTATATATATTTCCAAGTGTCAAGGCTTCTCGTTTAAAGCTTAACTCAGTTTTAAATCCCTGTGGAAAGGGAAGGCCTTTAAAATACTTATTAAATTCTAATCTTAATCATATTCATCATTATTAAAATTTGAAATAGGTTGAAATACTTAAGGTAAGTGAAATGAAAAAACTAATAAGAGGCATGAGACACACTGGAGAAATGGAAGAATAATTGCTACAGATTAAGAAATCTAAAATGGCCAAACATGAAGAACCCTTCATTTCTAATAAGCTTTTAAATAAAAATTTTGCAGCAACTAAATAATACAAAGGGGATTTTAAAAATGAATTTAATGTTAAGTGCAGCAGAGTGGCAAGAAATATTTAAATTCATTAAAATTTAAACTAGTCCTGCCTTTGGGTTTCAAGTGCTATTTAGGCCTTATCAGTTCTTGAGAGAATTGTTTCATCCCTCAGTGAGGAGGCAACAGTGTTGTTGTTGTTATGATCATAGCAAATAATAATAGTATTATTAATGACGTAATAACAGCATTCATAGTAAGTGGTGCTTAAGACTGGCAAGGTGCTGCAAGCGCATCAAGGTGCTGGCTTGGGCAGTGTTGTACAGATAGGACAAAATGATTTCTCCTTCACGGAAAAAAGTATACTCCAAATATGAAAGAAAAGACCTCTTAATACTTTGCCTTTAGTTACAAATAGGAAGATGTGGTCAAAATAATGGGTTTGTGTTGTATTCTTTTTTTCCCCTGCTGGTGAGAGGAAATTACCGCTTCTGCGAATATTGCCTAATTATTGGAATGTATTTGAGAAGCGTTTTTGGGAACCATAAAGGCCTTTTAGCCAGGGTTGCACATAGGAAGCTCATAGAAAGGGACTTTTTATGTGGTATACTTTGCTGTGGGATGTGTTGTCAGTGTGAGATTGGAATTAAAGATTAATTTTTTTTTTTTTTTTTCAGGGATTACTTACCTTGACCATGCGGGCTCAGCTCTCTTCCCAGAGAGTCTGCTTAAAGCTTTCATGGATGACCTGCGGGACAACGTTTATGGTAAGCAGCACGCAGCCTTCTTGGCAATCCCCTCATGTTTTTGTTGGAGCAGATGGGAGCAGGGCCTCTGGAGCTGTGGGATGAGTGCTGCTGTGCAGTAGTTCCAAGACTAGTGACTGCACAAAGGAGTCAGTCTCCTTAAACCCTCCCTCACTTTGCTCTTTTTGTGGCCGAGGCAGGTCTGGGTGGAGGAGACCTGCCTGCCCTGGCTGAGGTCGATTACAGCTAGCACGCCTTGTCCCTGAGCGTTTGGGACTTTTCGCCTCACTTGCCATTGTAGTTTCACTCTAAATAAGCTCAGTACCATTTGTTCAGTCAGTTTTTGTTTGTTTTCTCAGAAAATACAAAAGCATTTCCATGTATACATAGACCACAATTGAGAGCTCTTGCCTGTGTGAGCACTGTCACTTCTTGGTGTTTGCTTTCCTTCTTGGCCCTGCAGATCTTGCCCTCCTCTGCTATTGGGTAAAGGAGCCTTAAGGCCATCACTGAAAGGTGACTGCAACCTTTCTGACACCCTCCCCAAAGTAGCTTTATTTGCATTTTTTTGAGGGGAGTTTAGGGAGAGATTACAAGCACAAAGATGTGAATGAAGTCTCTGGCTGAGGAGGATCCCAACCTGCAAATTAACGGAAGTTGGCAGAAGATACTAGGGAAAGAGTCCAAGAGCAGAAGCATGGAGTGGCTCTTGTAAGATATGCAGAACTAGGCTTTGTGACCCTAGCTTTGTCCCAGTATAAACATTTTATCTCCTGGAAAGCTTAGCCTCAACATCCTAAATGCCCTTAGGCAGAAGGTAAATGCACTACCTCTGCCTGTTAGGCTTTGCTAAGCGCTCAGTGAAAACTAATGTGTAGGGCCAAAGCAATCTGAACCTAAAAACAAGAGCAGATATGTCTCCAAAATGGGGCGATAGCTGAATGGAGACATAGGTGTACTGCAGCTGTGGATGTGGACACTTCTGCTTCACCTAGTATCATTTCATCCCCAGGTCCTCTAAAATCTTCTGTCTCTTTAGATCTTTTGAGCCTGACTGCCCTTTTATAGAAAGTCAGCAGCATTCATAGTTTGAGAAATACTTTTATTCTAAGACATTTAGTACTGTACTAATACTGTACTGTAGAGTACAGAGTACTGTAGAAAGTACCATAGAAGAGTCACTCACCCTCATTCAGCAGGGGAAAAAAAAAAAAAAAAAGCTACTGCAAAGTATTATGTGCTGTGAATAGTCCCCCTCAGGTGATCACAATTTCTTACTGTGTGTTAAATCTGTGGGCCACAAGAACTTTTTGCTGGTTTGTCTTGGTTGTGCTCCACGAGGCTGTGAGCAATCTGATCCCTCTCTTTTGTGTACCAGTACACAAAAGGAAAGTGATGTTCTCTCAAACTCTGGGAAGAGCCAGAGCACAGTGGTGATTGCAGCTCGGGTGATCCACTTCAGAGTCACGCAGGTTTCGTTCCCTACGCTGTTCTGTCATCTTTTCCTCCCTTGCCTCTTGAGTGCTGCCAAGGATAGGGTTTAGAGCAGGGATTTAGTCCCACAGTGAATGAGAAGTGTTTTCACATAGGGATAGGGTTGCTTGCTGTTGTGGTTGTTTCAACAAGATATGTTTCATTTGATTACGTTCAAAATCTCCTATTCATGTGCATTGTCAGAACAATTCATGTTCTGTCACTACAGCCTTTGTAAAGCCAAATGTATGTACTCTGATCTTAGCACTTTTAAATAACACTGGGCTCAGCCCTTACATATGAAGTGCCATCTGTGATGGGGGAAAAAAAAAATTAATTTGTGAGTCAATTGGAATGTTCATGAATGGAAATAGTTGTGCTGCCACTTGCAAGTAGATTTGTGTAATACCTATAACGCTCTTTGAGAGCAAATTCTATACTGCTTTCATCTAAAATGATAACAAGATTCCTCCTTTGCCTTGGACCCCTGCTGCTCCAAGGATAGTAACTATTGTATAGAAAGTGGCTGTTGAAGGGACACAGCGGAGTTTGGCTTGCAGGTGGTTCTCTTCTCTCCCTTGGTGATAATCCTCAGGCCTGAAGAATTGCGATTTAGTTTTTGTATGTGTAAATGAGAGAGAAGAATGTAAGAGATGTTCCCCTCTAAATTAAGAGTATCTGAATTGGGAATTACAGAAATGCAATGTCAAACATAAAGAGTCTAGGTATTAAATTTTGAGTTGAGTTCTAAATTTCTTATTCGTTTTAACACCTTCACTTGAGAACTTTCAAGCTGGGGATTTTGAAAATGGAAAAAGAGAAGAACTGATACTTTATTGGTTTTTAAAGTATTCTACTTTAAAAAAGAAAAAAAGGATTGTATTAGTATAGAATTATTTTTCTTCCCTTTCAAAATATTTAGACATGTTCTTAAGCACTTACAAGAAAGAATGCTATAGCTGTATATATACAGTCATCTTTTCCTCAGAGATTAATTTATGCCTTTATAAGCATTCTATTAATTGCTGATGCATGTCTGCACTGAGTTGTACCAAGGTGTCTAATAATTTTGCAATAAAATTTGTATTTTGACAACTTCCTGGAATTTCAGACTTTTATCCCCTTCTGTCTTTTTTGAAATAATCCTGGTGTCTAATTTTCAATGTTTATTCCCTATATATGCTGTCCTCTAATTCACCTGTGAATGTATTTATTAGTGTGTACATTAAATCTGTAGTTTTTGCTAATGAAATGGCATATGCACTTGTATTTTTCTTTTAAGAGAACTGCCTGAGTATTAATAATGGCTCTAGCTGAAGTTTCAAGGTCTGTGGTAATTGCTTTCTTCTTTGTCCCTTCTCTTGTTTAACTGCTCTGAGGAGCTTCAGGGCATTGCTGTGAAGTATACATTAAATCTTTGTCATCTTTTGAGGCTGACTGGGTGCAGTACTTTGATAAAAGAAAAAAAAATTAATAGAAAAAGTGTGATTAATGATTAACTTCTGTATCTCTCTTGTCTCCTAGGCAACCCTCACAGTCAGAATATCAGCAGCAGGCTGACGCATGACACCATCGAGCATGTCCGATACAGGTAGCATCAGCTTTCCTTCAGATATTGTATGGTGCACATCCTGGGTTTTATTTTGATTAGGCCTGTGCTGATGACTTGGTATGATGCTGTTTTCTGTGTCATTTCTGTGTCATCTGTTACATCTTTGCACATTGCCTGTAAAATACATGAAGTACATGCACAGTTAAATGTTGGAGAGAGTTAGACAGCTGAATCTTTTTTTTTCTCCCAGTTGCTCCAGTTCTCAAATTCCTGTAGTTAAATTAGTGCTGTAACATTAGTCTACAATTTTAATTAAGATAGAGAAGTTGAAATCTCAAAGGAAAAATGGTGATGATTATTACTAAGATGGTATGGCAAGATAAGAAGATGGAAAAAAGTGCAAGAACGTGGTTAAAATTAAGCTGAAATATTAAATAGGGCCTAATGGCTTGAAGGAATTTGTAAAAGGCTTATGGGAATGTGTATTTTGTTTTATAGCAGGTACTTCTGTAGGAGTAATGAAATACCTATTAAAGTAGGTTTAGTGTCATTTTTAAGAGGAAAAAGAAAAATAAAAGGAAGAGCTGAGTGTTGGAGCTTCTGGCTATGGTCAGGAAAGTGAACTGAATTTTTGCATAAAGTATCCTCCCTAAAAGCTCAGAACAGGTTGTACCTACAGTGTACTTTGATATTAGTTTGCACTAAATGGGGAAATACACAGCTTGGTATTTTGTTATTGTTTAAAGGTAGAGCTTGCCAATTTTTAAGATGTATCTTTATTGAAGAATATGTATGCTTTGATTGGGGATTGATTGGCAGACTTTTAATGAAGCTATTTGCCTAAAGTAAGAAATTTCACAGATTCCTCTTTGTTATTTCATCACTCTTAAAAGCAGAGATGTATCCAAAACACATCACAGAGTTCAGATCGATAGCAGTGCTAGTATAACATGATAATATTCAGAACTGGGATGAGGAAAATCTGTTCCACGTCTTTTTGCTAACTTTTCTCTGGCCATGTTTTCATACAGGTGTAAATCTCGATCTCTAGCTGGAAGATGCTGCAGGCCAAAAACCTGCTCTTTTGATTTTGTTTAACTTGGCAAAAAATATTTTTTTCTTTGCCTCTGTCTAGATCTAGCATTCATTTAACACCGAGAGGCTTTAGAGGTGATAAGGGTCATACTTATAACTGAGACTTGCCATTAAGGTTTTTCACTTGCTCACCATTCACTATATGTAATATTCTTCTTGATGTTGTTATGCTGCATTTATCAGGTATTAAAGGCTTGTCTTAGTTACATGGGCACGCCTGGCAGCTTGGGGATGCTTTAACTTTTTCTCTCTTAGGTTAAAGGAAGATGGCACTGGAAGTGCTTATGATAAAGAATCAATGGCAATT
>JAVCKT010036820.1:0-21495 GCA_032273925.1 Rhynchotus rufescens | reverse complement strand
GGGCACTGCTGACTCATGGTTAACTTGGTGTCAACCAGGACTCCCAGGTCCCTCTCCGAGGAGCTGCTTTCCAGCAGGTGAAGCCCTAATCTGTACTGGTGCCTGAGGTTATTCCTCCCCAGGTGCAGGACCCTGCACTTGTCGTTATTGAACCTCATGAGGTTCCTCTCAGCCCAACTCACCAGCCTGTCCAGGTCCCTCTGGATGGCACAGCCCTCCGGAGTGTCGGCCACTCCACCCAGCTTGGTGTCATCTGCAATAATCACATAATACATGTATTTTTCTAGAGGTAAATACTATGTTAAATTTTATTTTCCAAGTAGTATGTAGTATTATGAAGAACAATAATGCAGTCTATTATTAGAGGAAGAACTGAGCTGTGCATAAAGATGTATTTATTACTTGTTTTGATATATTTAACAAGAATAACGAAACGAATAGAAAGCATGAATGTTGTTGACTTTAAAGACAAAATAAGCTACATGTAGGGCATAGATTGATTTGAAAATAGATCCTGAATACTACAATACGGATAAAGAAGACCTTTGATTTTCTGAGAAAGTTATGGAAAATTCAGTCTAACTTTCCTATCAATGGTTCATAAATGATTAAGATGGTACATACATAGCAGAAATTGAGAACTACGGTCCTTGGGCTTTGAAAGAAAAAACTTCACCTTACTGAGACCTTTGGGAGGCCTGAAGTGTAGAATCAACAATAAAACATTTAAAATATTATTGTACAGTTTGTTCTGAAAATAAAAAAGAAACATTAGAAATTTGATTCCATTTTCCCTCCTATTTTTTGATTTTCCACAAAAATGAGATAACTTTTTTTTTTTTTCAATATAGCAGTTGCATTTAAAATGCTACAGTAGTGGTATTATCACAGCAACATATGCAGCCTTCGTGTTCTTCACAAAGAGTCATAGTCATGATACAGAACTTAAAGTACTACTATTTAGTTATCAAAAGTAAAGGCAATATTATTTTGTTGTGATCTGTAGAAGGAAAATACTATAATCATTATAATTGAAGGAATGCTGCACATGGCAAAAATAGAAGGTTTTTCTTTCTTAGTTCCTACATCAAAATACACTTTGAGTATTTCATCTCTCTTTTTTTTTTTTTTTTTTCCTTTGTAATATTATTCTCCTGGAATTCCTAGGATAAATGAAGTTATAAATGAAGTTAAATGATGGAAAAAAAAAAAAAGATGGTTAGTATTTTTTAAATATGATACTCTGTGAAGTTTTACTGAAAGATTTCTATCGTCTATATCAATCTTGCCATCGTCCATGGAATGGAAATGTCGTGGGAATGGAAGTGTAACAATCTAAAAGCAAAGTAAATATCTATTCAAGTTATATATAAAGTATTTTAAGAAGTAGTCCCAAAGTAAATATATGGAATTTGCATGGATTTTGTGACTTAATTTGCTTACCTTGCATACTGGAAACTACTTTCCAATATTGTAGCTCTACGTAACATAGGGCATAAGACTTGTTCTGAAAAATGATTAGCTACAAATTCATGGAGGATTCACAGATTCTTCTACACCATGAAGAAAACAGAGGTGTGCAACATTACCACTCGCATGGAGATATATGGATATCTAGAATATAATATAAGCAGATATTCTCCAACTTTCTTGTCCAGACAGCAAAGGCTTTCAAACTTTATTACTGCTTTAGTAGAAATAATCCAAGACAATTAAAATACATAACAGTACATGGCACCTGGCTGAACATATACTGAATAGTAAGAATTAAATTTACAGTAAAAATGCATTTTTATTACATACCACTTTTGAACAGAAGTGTACAGGAAAGCAATTCTTTGCCAAATTTTTTAGTTTTTAAAAATTAATGCATTAAAAATGGCCTGCAAAGAGAATATTTTTTTCCACAAGCAAGACAAAACATCAGTAGAAAGACTCTGTAGTAAGCAGTGAAAAGCTCAAAATGCTGGAATGTTCTCCGTGTTTACTTTTTTTTTTAACATAATACTTTTATTCAGTTTGATAGCCAAACTGAGACAAGTGTACTTCAAAGCAAACATAAAATTTGTGAACCTTTCGCTTCCAAAAAGAGAGGAAAATATTGTCATCGAACATGTTTTTTAATGTTCATCCTAAAATTCAATATATGGAAACATATAAAAGCAAAATAAATATAGATTCAGAAATGTGCTGCAGTTATTCTTATTTCAGTAGTTAAATTAATCAGTCAGGATGTAGAACAGAACACAGTGCAGGACAGCACAGCACAAGAAAACACATTCTAGCTCTTTGCAAAATGATTCTTCTGCTTTCTAATTAAATCTTTACCTCACAGTTAAAAGGCAATACTTACCAAGATGAGTGCTATTCTGAAATGAGTTTCCCTCAACCATTCTTGCTGAAGTCATTCGATTTTGAATAAAATATGTATCTATTAAATATTTGATATATCTCTGACTCAAGTATTTTCAGTTATAAACTCCAGAGAAAAAAGTAACATTTTATCGGGCATAGTTATGCTGAGGTTGAATGAAATTGTAATCAAATTATGAAACTCTAAAGGTAGTAATCTAATCTCATAATATATTCTATGCTTCAACCTATAGACAGCTAAAAGAATATACAAAGCAGCTATATTTCTGCTAACACCATAGAATGTTCTTTGTTATGTCCTATTTACAGTGTAATTATTAGTTAAAAGTTAGCTTTTTGAATGTTGTTGATCCAGTTGTGTGACTCTTGCCCTTTCACTTTCTATTGAGTGAAATTAAAGCAATGAATAATGGCATTGAAAACAGTTCTTATAGAGAGCTATATTAATTTTGATCACTTTGGAACAGTTTAATGTACTGCAGCACATTCAAGATTGCAATGAATAATTTATGTATACCAAAGAGAATTGACATGATGCTTTATAAGAGATAAGAACAATAGAATGATACTAACACAAATCTAGTTTGCTTAATTAATTAAGACAATGGAGGAGATTGGCTCTGGCTTAGATTTTATCCATTTTTCAAATGACTCCATAAACAAATATTTTATTATTGGCAAGAGCACGCTGCAAAAAGAGAATCTGATCAATGATTATCTATATCTAAGTACATGCAAGCGTTTGTAAGCAATTTAAATTGAAAACAAATCTTTACTCCATTAAATGTTATAAACTATTTGAACTCCATATTCCACTCAATATCATTATGAACAATATGGGAGTAAATACCTAATGACAGTAAAATCAGATGCAGAATTGGCTTTCAGCAAGCCAGAAACAAAAGATGTGATTAATCATACAATTTTACAGACTGTATGGAAGCCCAGGTGGTATTTTTTGCTCATTTTATAAAGGTAAAGATTCAAAAATATATATGTTTGATATGTCAAAAAACGTATTTGAGATGCTGTCTTTATTCTGACTTTTTTTCTTCAAAGGTCTTTTTGCTTTCCTTGAGATCTAATCAAGTCATGGGGGAAATGCTACCCTAGCCTTCATAAATATGTTGCTGTTTCAAAGCTCTCAAAGCTGTGTCTCTTAAATTCTTACTGCTTGTTCCCAATGAACTACTGCAACATTTAATGTGAGGCTATGTACAATGCTGGATGTCAAACCTATTTATATTCTCATTGATTATCTGCCTGGATGAACTGTGTTTATTCATTGACAGAAATATAGTATATTGTAAATGCACTATAGCACTGTTTTCAATTAATGAGATTAGCAAATCCACTGTTATCTTCTGATGTGTTCACTGATTGACTGAATGCCAATACATCTTCATTTTAGAATCTTTTATGAGAGAAATAAATAAACCCAACAAAGCTTAAATGATAAATAGCATAGCTTTGTTTGTGCTTTTTTTATCTGCATTTTGCTCCTTTCAAATGTTAATAACCCACTGAATTGTCTTATCCAATCACAGCAAAAGCATTCATTTATAGCCCTTTTCTAGCTGTGATCAATTGGCTCCTGAAATGGTATTGCTTGGAAAATATTCTATTCATGATTAAAGCAGTCAACCAAACCACATTTGCACTCTAACATGCTTTTATTTGCTGAACATATTATGTATATCACTTGTGTTAGATCATTGTTTAGATGATGTTTACAAACATCATCTGATGTGATGTTTGTTTGATATGATACAAAATGTTTAGATCATTTTTTATTACACAATATAAATTATAAATTCACAAAATCACATAGAATCATGCAGGTGAAAGTTTCATGATATCTTCAGATGACCACTCAACTGAGGAGAAATTTAGGCATGAAGGTTATGGTGGCAGTCAAACTTGAGACAAAAAGAAGGAGAAATTTCGGAAGGAAAAACTCAAAACGCAAAATTTAACATCTGACAGTTCTCATCCCACAAGAGACAAAGCTCAGGATTCAGTTACCATGCTTTTCATATCCAGTCTCACTGTTTATGGAGTGAATAGTAGAGTAAGAACACATTGTTTTGGCACATGTCTTGAAAAGTGTTTACAAAAGTGCTGTAGAGGGAGGCTGAGAATATATTTGAAAAAAAAAAAAGAGATTATGGTTAAATTTGGCACTGAGCTTTTATCTGAGTGTTTTACACAGGAAGGAGGATGTAATACAGTGTTAACCACTATTTTCCTATCAATATCTAGATGATAACTAGACCACATAAATCATACCACTTCTTTCTTTTCTGTCTTTCTGACCCCTTTGGCAATTTTATATATATATATGTAATAACTACCACATTGTTACAATGATATTAAATAAGGCATAACATAAATAAGACATATAAATAATCTCCACAACTAGTAAGTTCTATGTCTTATTACTCTGCTTATAATCAGTGTGAAAACTGGTTCAAATACAATACATGTGATATCATCTGTAATAAGAAATATCACAGAAAAACTGATTTTGTGAAGTTTTTCTACAGGAGTTTGCCTTTTCAGGCATCACTCATTCCCTTTATGAGATAAAGCTGAGCAGCTTCATACTTTGTGACCAGATTTAGGAATGGAAGTTTACTCTACTCTTTCATATTTATCCTAAGTGGCCTTGAGCAAGTCACTCATTTTCTAGACAAATCTGTTTGCCTTCATTTCCTGGCAGTTAAAAGTGAAAGTACTGGGAATAGGATAGGAATACTGAGACATAGCCAGTATTATAAAGATATATTGAAGAGCAGGAGAAATTCTAGCACTATGATGAAAAGGTTGTAAATTAACATTTTTTGACATTCTCAACTACAGTCAGGGCAATCACGCATCATCATCTTTTGGCTTACTTTCAAGTGACTAATTTATGAGATTACTTCTTCACAGAGAGCTCTCTGAAGTTCTATGTAGTAGTTGCTGAAATAAATATTTTATGTGCTTAAGGGAAGTAGATGAGTCTTTCTTACTTAGGGAACAGGGAAAAAATATGAAAATGACTTATCTGATCTATCACAGTCAAGCAACATAACTTGAATAGCACTATTAAGAAGCAGCCCTGCAAAGTAAAAGGTGATCAGTAAAGAGACAAACAAAGAAATGTGTAGCATTAATGTGAATATTAACTACCATTCCCTTATGAGAAAGAAAAGAGGTACTGTAGTGATATTTTGAAATATAAATTTGAAAAATGAGTAACATCTGATCATTTTTTTATTGCCACCATAACCATAAGAGCAATTAGCTATATCACACCCACAACGTATTCTCGTACAGTGGAGTTAGGGACAAAGGTGATGAAGGTTTATGTGGAGGTTTATGAGTCAAAACAGCAGCAACTAACTCCTCAATGTTGATTGCTATCAATATCCATATTAATGTAGACTACAAAGTTGTTACCACAGAAATGTTCTCCAGCATCAAGGAAATCAATTTAACATTACTTGTATTTCTTAAATGTTTGGAGTTACAAAGGTGGAATGACAGAATTCTGGTTTCTCCAGTAATTTATACAGTTATTTGACTTTATTTCTTATCCAAAGCTATTTCCATAAGCTGAAAAGAACTCCTGGATCCTAAAAAGATTTTGCCCAGTTGCTGAAGCCCTAGGGGCTTATATGTTTTATGACTAAAAGTTAAGCATAAAGTTATATAAGATACAAATTTGTATCAGTGAGCTTGCTGTGTGACATGATTTTCAAATGTTATAATAGCCAAATGGGATTCTATGAAGCCTTGTAAAAATACAATCAATAATTATACACTTTACATGTCTATTGTGCACAATGACATTTTCAATATTGCTATGTGGCATGCTGGGGTGTGGTGCAGATGTTGCCATAGAAAAAGCAGATGAAGTTTTAAAGAAAATCAGTGTCTCATTTCACAGCATCAGGAAGAAGGATATAGTCTTGCTTTATATCACATAAAACTCCGAAGCAGTAAGCTAAGAAAGGAAGGATAAGAAAAGAAGTCTAGATTAAAAAAAGTAACTATTATGAGTCCTCTATACTATACTATAAATGACTGTCAATTTTCAGTCAGTTAAATGTTTAAACTGTGCCTAAAAATAATGGCCTCACTATTTCTGCATCTCACTCACAAATATGTACCAGCTACAGACTCCAGAGGGACTACTTAAGGTCCTTCACCATGCATTCCTATATCTGGCTGGAATGAGCATGCCAATCTTTCAAAAGATTGGGAATCTAACATTGACTCTACTGGGTCAAACAAGAGATTATTCTTTTTCAACACCTGATCTCCAGCAGTGATGAAAAGCAGATGTTCAGAGAGGACCATCAGAAGAGGTAGAGCCTCCTGGCTGATGCCAGCCTCAATCATCTGCAACTGAGGGAATTCCTCAGCAAAATATGATTTCTGTATACTTAGTAACAATTAATATCTTCCTTCCGTGAACTTACACAACCTGCTTTTAAATCTATGCAAATTTGGATTGTCCATAGGCTCTCTTCAGAAAGATACCCATAGTTTGGTTACCATAAATGTAAATAATTATTTCTTTTTGTAAGGTCTTACACAAATTCCAAGAAAAGACATGAGGAGTTCATATGATCTATACAATAGACTTAGAAGGAGTATGCAATATATCAGTGAAAGCAGAAATACATGTTGGGTTTAATTATTAACTAGAATTCTCCTGGACGTTTATAGGGATAAGAGGTATGAAATAAATGTATTACTGAGCTGTCGAATTTCATAGAATCTTTGTGAAACAGATTCTATATCTACTCATTAACAGTTCTGTGTGATAACTGGCAACCCAACAGAGTTTTCAGACATGACAGCTGAAAGTTGCTAGTGTTTTTGTAAGTCATGAGTTTTTAAAGGAGAGATACCTACAGCTTTCTGTCTCTGCTTCTTGAGTTTATCTTAATATATTCATTTTACTTCCTATCTGATATTTACTATATTATATTTACATTTTTTACACAGATAGTAAAGAAACTCAAATACAAATAAAAATAATATAGACATCCGGGTAAACTTGAGATGTGTCATTTCTATGTATTCCTACTTAGTCATGAGTATATGAAACACAGAGGGAAGGTGGACTTTTTAATCTAAATGTATAAGTAAAGATATTTGGATGCTTTTTAGTGACTTCTTTCAAAAATTTTTATGAAAAAGAGGAAAAAGACCTATGTTACTCTAGTAGATCTGATGAACAGGGGAAAGGAAAGAGGAAAGAAGAAAGAGGAAAGAGGAAAAAGGAAAGAGGCAGGGAAAGGGAAAGGGAAAGGGAAAAGAAAAAGAGAAAGGGAAAGGGAAAGGGAAAGGAAAAGGGAAAAGAAGGAAAAGGAAAGGGAAAAATAAAGAAGCAATCTCACTTCTTCCCCTCCAAATTACAAATTACCCTTAGCACTAGAGCAAGGAACAATGCATTAATTTCTTACTTTCTGAAATTCTGAAATGTCTGAAATTATACTCACTTTCTGAAAACAAATTTTATTTTTCACCAAGTTAAAGTTTAGGCAACATTAAAGTCCACATTTTAGCAGTTAGCAAGTAAGATGACTGGGAAGGAAAAATAGTTACTGACTAAAATTTTTGGTTAGTACACACTGCCTTTAGCATATCTTCTTTGTTTCTTATCAAAAATCTCAAATAGAAATAATGTAGGCAGAATTTATATGTATGTCTGACGTATTTAGTCATATTAAATTTCTTATAAGTCTTTATGAAGCCATTAAGTTCTTTGATCCTCTTCATTACTGTTAGTCTTGTCATGAATCATCATCATCTTCACTCACTGTCTTGACGAAGTCTCCAGCAACATACAAGGAACTTTGTCTGGTCCCAAATCCTGAGTTCATTTTCTTCTATCTCTTTAGTCTAAAAAGATATTTATTTTTTAAAGTGACTGGAGTACTAAGCAGTTTAAATTAAAAATAATTGCAGATCGCATTTACTCTATGAAAACAAGTTTTGTAATTCATCATTAGTAGTATCAGTATTAGATCATTAGAATTTAAATGAGGCGTATTTTTTTCCAGTAATATTAACTTTAGAGAACACATTGGATTCTTTTTCAACTAATTCTTAAATAAAAAAAAAAAGAAAATTACAGTGTTTTAGAGCAATTACTTGGAATTGTCTTTCACAGTAAGAAACAGACTACATTTGCTTTCTGAGGTTCTGAAGACTATATACCATTATTTTTTGATTGACAATTTTCAACTAGTAGTTTTACTGCTATTCAGGATACATTTAAAGCACTCTCATAGAACTCGCAGGAACTCTTTTTTTTTTTTTTTATTGGAAGAAGTCTATGCAGAAAGTAGTGAAAAAGATATTTCAAAACTCTTATTTGACAGAATTCCAGTCTCTAGTTTGCATAAGGACTTCATGTTATACTAATAGCAGGAGGGAGAAATTATTTACAAAAATCATTATAAAAATCATTAATACATAACCATGACAAAACATATTGTTTTTAATAAATCCTGTTTTGATAAATGACACTTTCAATAATAATGTGCAGCAGAGGGAGCATATCTACTCAGACTAGAAAAGAGCTAATACTCTCTCCAGAATGCACAGTGAGATAACTTAGCGTGGAGCAGTATGGATAAGTTTTATGAGCTCAGGCACTGCCTAAAAGTAGCTACACTACAAACTGGTCCCAGAAGACTGCATATAAATGCTATATATGTCTTAGCAAACCCGACTAGACTTGAACTGCTTTGCTATATTACTAGCTCCTGTCTTACTATGGTTAGCTGAAAATTTCCTGTGTTTCACACATAAATTTCTAATTCCATTCACAGCATCTCATTATTTTCACTGAGATCCTGTTGCAAGCCTATTCCATGACTCCACAGTGCAATTCCTGTGTTTTTTTTTTTTCTTCTTCTTTAGACAGATTTTCAAACAGATTTTTAGAAAATGGTATTCATATGACCTTTCCTTCAGTCTTGCATCTGTGGACCTAAAAGTCCTAGGAGCAATGTCTGAGCAACATCACATGGAGCATGCAAGTCATGAGAAAGCTCTGGAGCATGGAGGACCTCAGCTACGTCTCGTTACCTGTCCCATACCCTCAGCAGCATGAAGTCAAGCGTTGTACATGCATATCTAATATGTCTATCATTTGGAAGGCTAGATAGTTCACTGATTTTCTTAGAAAAGCCCAGCATCACATGTCCAAGTTATTCTAGGTTAAGTAAGTTGCCAGAGTATAAAAGCTTTGAGCTAACAGCTGATGGCTGAGAGAATCATAGACTCTGCAATGTTACTGTCTACTGATGATGATGTTTGCAAAGCAATATAGATGCAGCCAGATTTCCGAGCTCTAAATCAGTAGGAACCAGTAAGCTGGCAAATTACACATTGTAACTAGATACACAAAATTTGCTGGTTCAGAAAGTTTTTGTTGTTACTGAATGCCACCAGCCATTTTTTGAAAGAGATGGTTTCTCCTTTTCAGTTACTTTAATTTGATGATTTTCTATAAATAACTTTATTTAAAAAAACTAGATATATTCTATTAGCACCTCCTTATTACACGTTTATGAATATATTAGTACAATGATACTCATTGTGCCTTCCTTTTCCATTCATATTGCAAAAAATTGTTAACTTAAAATTTTTAAACTAAAACACATAGATAACTATCAACTATCAACTGAATAAATTTGAATTTAATAAAATAAATTAAAAATATCTGAAATATGCTAATCATAAGTTATGCATATGGGCTTAAATTTTACGTTGTTCTCCTTGGAATATATATAGCACATTTTCAAGACCAATAGATCAATCAATTTTTTCTTTTTTAAATATTTTAGATACACATATGTACAATAAGAGAGACTTCCAGCCTGACTTTTACTTCATAGCCATTTTAATAGAGTCACACATATTATGGACTGTTAGTAGAAACAATACCTGAATAAGTATGATAAAATGTAAGTGTACAAGTATGATATATGATAGCATAAAAAACATAGGCTTGTCAGAAGAACACTAGCATATAGACAATCCTAATTAAAAGCTCAGTCACAGTCTGCAATGAATCACATTGCATGGCATTTATGGACAAGCTAATGTGTAAGAACTTCCCTTCATTTCCACACTTAACAATCATCCACAAATATCTTCTATAAGATGTCCTAAGATCACTACTGCCTTTAGAAGATTTTTTAGCCAGGTATACCTAGAACACAATACAGTATAATGACAGTAGATGTCAAAAGGATTTGATTCTTGCCTGTTTACAAGATATGTCCCAACGGTGACTTCAATGTCTTTCTATATATGACAGCAGTAATGGCATATTTAAGTGTGAATGTTTGGTCAAAAAATGGTCTGCTCCCTGAGGAGTGATGCTACAGTAAGGCCAAAATACTTATTCTGCAAGTCACTGCACAGCACAGTCTTAGATTACTATTACTGTTATTACAGTATGCAACGCTCAGAAAAAAAAAAAAAAACAGTAAAAACATATCTAAGAAGGATTACTATTATCAGTATTTCTGCCACAAAATAAAAGGATTAGGAGACTGGATGACCCCTTCATTTTCGTACCTTAATATTAAAAATACAAGGATATTAAGACTGTGAAAATATTTGGGATCATCTAAGGAGGCAAGCAGCCTCCAAAAATGAAATGAAATGAAATGAAATGAAATGAAATGAAATGAAATGAAATGAAATGAAATAATAAAATAAAATGTTTCTCTTTATATACCTAGAATAATTATTAGTGGAATAATCCCACTAATAATTCTTCCTCTTCCTCTGGCAAGCCAGAGACCCTGGGTACATGTAGGAAATCAAACCATGGGCCCAAGTGCTCCTCCGAGGTTGCTGCTTGTGCCTTAGCATTTTTTTTTGATGATACCCAGAGTCATCATCACTCAGTACCTAGAAGGATCATACAATAGCGCTGCAAATTATTGCCAGGAAGGGACCAAAACTGGAAAACCCAGTAATAATAAGTGGAAAATGTAACTGCTCTAGGAAAAGAAGAAAAGAGTGAGTGGTAAAAACAAAATAGCAGAACGAAATGGATGCATTTTTTTTGCTCCACATAAACCAGCAAAACATTTTAAAGCCGTTTGCCTGGCAGCACATGAATAGAAAGTGCAATCAAAGTCAGCCAACAAAAGCATGGAAATACACAGGCATATAAACAGGCAGCATACCATATGTCCACCAATATCTAGTACAACAGGAACATTAAGGAAGCCATTAAGATAGTGTCCCCATTGTGCCCAGGTATACAATAACATATGGTACATTTCCTGCTTAACTGTGCATTTCCGTGCTTTTGTTGTTTAGCATCACTGACTCTGAGCTCAATTAGCAGAGACTGTGTGTGAATGAATTTCTCTGCAGAATATTTTATAATTCTTTGTTACTGCTCAAAATCAATCTTTTGCAATGCAAGTGCTCAAAAATTATTAATACAAGTAGGATTTTTTTTCCAAACCTCAAATAAACAGGATAACTAGAAGTAGCTACATTTGATACATAAGTTGTTATTGCCTTCTTATTAAGATCCTCATGCAATTTGCTGTAATGTTGATACTGAGAAACATTACAAAGTTACTGTTGATTTTTGTTAGTGCAGACTTCCCAAGGACAGGATCTCCACCAGATGTGGGTACCTCTCAGAAGCATAGATTACAAGTAAAATAAGAAAGAACCAGTGTTCCAGTGTCAAAGGAAATATAGCGAGAAGTATAAATTGGCTATATACAAATGAATGTCCACCTGCACATGGAGAGAACAGAGGAAAATCAGGATTAGGAAATCCCAGGATATATCAAAGAAAAAAATGAGAAGAATCACATATCCTTAAAAGGATTTCAGTTTCCCAGTGCATACCTGGGTGGCTGTACATCTGCAAATCACAGCAAAAATTTTCTTTTCAGATGTCTGCACCTCTTTTTGTGGCTGAATAACCTGAGAATTTCTATGAGTTAATGAGATATTGAAGAGATGGCTGGGGCAAGTGAAAAATAGTTTAAATTGCAAATGCTGACAGGCCACTGCCTGTAATTGACTGCATGTGTAACATGGGTGAGCGTTGGAAACTCAGCTTTGATCTCTTAAACAGTAGTTTGCTCCTTGCTAGCTGCAACTGCCAGGGTCTGGTTGTAAAATTCAGTAAGATCTGGGTTAAAAGTGGCACTTCCTGAGTGCTCCAGTCAGTAATGAGATAGGAAACAAAAATCTGGAGGATGCTCACACCTTCTGCTCCTGTGCACAGACTATTCAGATTGAGGAAACTGAAGCTGTGGGAGGCTATCAAGAAGAAGACAAAGCTCCTGTCTAAGAGGAAGATCCTGGAAAAGAGTAGGAATCCTGCAAACCAGGGAGATGTGTGGAAATGAATGCCAGGAGATGGCCAGAGACATTGGCCTCTAATCCCCAAGGCTGGTAACTGTAAGCAGCAGCATGGATGGACCAACATGAACTTCTGCCTAACCTTTCTGGAGCAAAAGTAACCTCCCTGATGGGAAGAGGAGACATAGTGAACATCACACTGGGGAGGATAGAGCCAGGGAGTGCCATCATTATGTAAAAGCTCAGATCTGCTTGTTTCTTAAATTAGTGGTGGTTATTTGGAAAATTGTGCATAGCTCGTGGGAAAATGTGCGTGGAGAAAGAGCAGACATCAGGTATGAAACCAAACTAGAACAAAGAAAGGCGGTCACTGCAATATTTAGTTAGTATCTTCAGCAGTATAAAATATGCCTCAGTTTTAGTCTTTTACTGATGTCTAAAAATATTTAATACAATTAAGAGAGGTGTTACAGGTTTCTCTATCGATTACAGTAACATAGATTTATGTCACCTTGTTATTTAATTAGAACACATTTGCCTTTAAGCATTAAGGGACTGTCACAGACCATGAATGAACATATATATACCAAATTAGATTCCATAAATTATGAGACAGAATTTGCCTAGACTCTGGGTAAGTTCTTCCACCACACTATTCCAAATCCTAGAAATGCTATGTGGACTTCCAAACTGCATGACTTTTTCTTTCAATGTTGTGTTTCTTATGATGATTTTCTATATTTCCCATTCAATTATTTTTACTTCCTTGGAATGTATGTACAAATTATGTGTGGATGTGTGGTTTTCTTGCTGTCATTGTTTGTTTGTATTGTTTTGGGATATTTCTTGTTAAAAGAAAAGGTTTTTTTATTTTGCTTGAAAATATATCTCCTTTAAATATTCATTCTTTTCAGAATGAATTTCCCCAGTATATTTCTAGATACTGTGTATAACAATAGAATCACTGAAACATACCAAACAGTTACATTTAATATTTTATTTAGGGTAGAATATAACAAAAAAACCCACAATTTTTACCTTCTTGTACTACAGCAGACAAAGAACAATATTTTATAATTGAATAAATGTAGTCATACAGATCAGAACTTGACAATAAGATTTCTAGATATCAAATAGTTTGAATAAGTCATACCGCAAATAGGTATTTAGAATGCCACCTTAAGAGTGGCAGAGGATAAATATTATACAGTGGGTAAGTAACAGAGCATGACTGTTTTGAACAACCATTCATAATTTCAGGTTTCTTTAACAGTGAGATTTTCCAAAAGGAAAATCATGCATATTTATACCAATTTAATTGTCCTCACACATAACAACAATTAAGACAGATTTTAAAAGATCAGGCTTTGCCTAAATTATTTTTCCTATTTTTTGAGATAATGACATATCTCTGCTCAACTGATTTTGCATAATAACTTCATTCTTCGATTGTATATTTTACAATCTGATCATATTGGGGTATGACATACCAAATAGAATAGCTTTTATGGAAAAAAAACACTTCAACTACTTCAATGAGTAAGTTAAAAAAAAAGCTTACTCATTGAATTGAATTAAGAATAAAGAATTGAATACTTCCAATTCTTAGTGAATTGTAACCTTTCAGCTTTCCTGGTTTAGTTTAGAGTATTCTGAGCCCACTGTAATGAACCAGAATATCCATAACATACTTTTTAAGTGCAAGAATGGAGAAGTAGGTACATTTTTTGAAAAACATCTGAAGATGCTTTGTGTCTGTGTGTGCAAGTCCATCTCTACATATTGCTGTCTTATGTGCCTATAAATGTCCTTCCATGTTACAATAAGAAAACTCAAAACATCATTATATTTCAGTAGAAAGTATGACTCCTGTTGCCAGTTCAGGTAAAGTTCAGCAAAAATTGCTCCTGCCATTCCTGCTTTATTTGTAAGTTAGTGTTCACATTCACATTGCAAACATTCAAAATTTAAATATATTTAAAAGAAGAAGGAGAAGAAAATAGATGTCAGTCATCCACAAATAATGGTGTTACTATTTTATATGGTGAGATTAAAAAAGAGAAAAAAAAAAGCCACTTTTAACTAAATAGTTTAATTATATTTAATGAAAAAACAGCAAAAAAAGACAAAAGTCTTCCTGAGAAATCAAGTGTAGAACTCATTTGTTCAACACGCTCTTTACAAAGTGGCTCCTGAGTCCTGAACATAGGAACCTATATCCTAACAAACAGGTAATACTAATAGTACATACACTCTCTTCCTTTTGGTTTTAAAATGTTATTTGCACGAAAGGTTTTTTTGCATTTTTTTTAAACACTTGAGAACAAGGATATGAAAGTGCACTTGGCACAAGCTATTTTCTCATTCTTCCTTATACATTAAGATTCACTTTCTGCAGTAATATTTTTACCTACCTAATCTTCAGGCCAATAAAAAGCATGATCATTTTCCTTTCCAATAATTACATGGTTGCCAGCTTCAATTTAGTTCCATTTACCATTTCAGAATTCTTAACTTTTAACAGTTGCTCAATATGCATCTTCATTACTTTCCCTCTTACTTCTCCCAAGTATGAAAGTACTCAGCTCTGCAGCAGGTACTGACTTTTTTCCCCTTATCCACTTCCTATTCTCCCTCTAAATTTGCCTGTTGACTAAGCAGACTATCTTGAGAATCATGGCATGTATGTTCTTTGTTGCGTACTGTTTTTTCACATTGAGGAGTTTTTGTTTTGTTTTCTCACTTTACTAATGTTTAGGCATAAAATTAAGTTCTGTTTGAAATAAATGAATAAATAAAAATGTACACTCAGCAAAACAAACCTTTGGTTTCCTGAAGAAACCACTTACTATACTGCACTATCATTCAACATTATGTCTCCTGGAGGCATTACTTCTTGAAATTGCGTTATAGTCACTGAACAAAAATTATATGGGAGTTCTGGGATACACCATATTCTGGGATGCACCATATTCTGCCTTGGCCCTATGCCCACAACACACTGTTCATCTTTAAAAATTTTAAAGTCTGATATCTCCCGAAACGGTTGGAGTAGAAACAAATACCATGCATCACTGCAGGACTGTGATTAGGAGCTTTGCAATGCTGAATACATTTATTCCATAACTTGTAAAGCTGAGTAATAGAAAGTGAATGTGCACGTTACAATTACTTATTCTGCTCTCTTCCATTCCTCTAAGCTTCAAATTCTCACATGATAGTGGCTGCTATCTCCCAAACCGTTAAAGATAGCAAAATTATCTGGATGGAAATTTGAATCCAAGCTTTGAAATATCACAAAGCACTAATCTCTTAACTCTATGGTTTGAAAGGTTTGAAATCCTGTGGGAGCTGAAGTGGAAAGTAAAAAAAAAAAAAAAAAAAAAAGGTGATGGGGGCGATGGTAACCCAATGATGTTAAAGCTTCATTATCTTAGGACCTAGCAAGTCTGATAACAAAGTACATGTGCTCTCAGGGACAGTAAAATTACCTAAGTATGGGAACAGCGGGGAAGGAAAGCACTGATCCTTAAATGACAGTAAAGCAGTCAAAGACAAAAGCAGCAAAGAGCAAATCAGTTAAAAGCAAGAGGTAAATCTCAAAATTGTTAAGGCAGAAGATAGAGTGCTCTTTTTTTTCTGGGTCATTTTGTGGTAACAATTTTTTATTTACATCTACTAGAATCAATATTTGTCAAATACAATATATAATTTTGACTTCATGTTCAAACAAAATGGGTATCTTCTAAATTTTCAATAATAAAAGATTTCTGAAGTTGTCCATACCTAATTACATTTATAAATTCACCTAGTTCTCAATACAGTTCAGGACAAGTCCACCTTGTATCTGTAAACTCCTCTGAAAAATTTGTTTTTAGTGTTTTATGAATGGATTTCCAAGTATTCTTTGTGTGTAGGTGTTCTATATGCTTGATAGATTGCTCAGATACTATTTAACTGCAAACCATACATCACACTTCATGGTTGATGCTCATTAAGATGAACAATGGTCCATCTAGCCTGGTCTCTGTCTCTAACTGTGGCAATGACAGAATTCAAGCTGGACATATTTCTACAATTAATTTTTCCTGTACTTCTGCAGTATCTACAACTGTATCACTTGAGGATACATCCCTGCTTGGTACCATGGGATACTCTTATAGACTTGCTATTTGGAAGTAATAAAATAGTTAAAAAAAAATCAGCTAAATCAGGAATTGGAATAAGCTAAAATCTGTCAAAATTACACAAAAAAACCCCATGTGTCCCCTGGCCCCATTCTCAGGGATAGGTCCCAGGCATTTCCTGCAGTCCTGGAGCCTCACGCTCCTTTGGCTCTGCTGATCCTGGGTCGCTGCTCTGGGAGGGCAGGGTACTGTCCTCAGGTGGCACAACTGCCAATGATGCACAAGGGGATTTTGCACCCTCCTGGGCACCCACTCTGTTCACAGAAATGGCTTTTTACTGTGTACTTATGTTCAAATGCATGCTAGAAAAAAATTCATGTATTAAAAAGGAGATTATTAGTAGCTCAAATTATGTCTGATCTAAACATTATTTTCACTTGTCCTTTGCAAGCTTTTAGGTTTTATGGAAACAAAGTTTTTTTATAACTTGAACATCCTTCTTTTAGTATTAAATACAGAAATCTCACAGTCTTCTTTTCTTGACAGGTTAGTTCTGTTATAGTCAAGATTCTCTCTCCTTCTCACTGTCCCAATTGTCTCCTTACAATTCACCAGTACTATGTATCTCTAAATCCTCTGCTGCTTTTAAAAACCAAATATGTCATATTATCTTTAGATATCTGAAAACCCTTGCTTTTAAGAATACTGATGCAATATGAAAAACTATGTTTATTTTTCTCTCTATGGAATAAAAAAAATGTTAGAATATTGCACTGACATGCTATGAAGCCCCCTTGTGGGCAGAAACAGAATCAGGCTTTTCGCTATCTTATTAATATAATAGATTCAATAACTTCTCTTTTTCCAGAATAATTTCCAGAAAATTATTAATCACAGCAAGTGATTTAGAGTGAGCATTGTGCTATGGGAATCAGAAATAAGAAAATCAGGCTGAGAAAATTCTCTGCATGTTCTTAGATTTTGGGCTTTTTTTTCTTGTGAAACTGAAAGAAATTCAGGACATACATTAATCATTTACATGGAACAACTTTTTTAGCGTTAGGTCTGAATGTAAGCTTTCATTACGTCTTCCCCCCTTTAAAACCTGTATTTTAAAACAATATACAAACCATATTAATAAAATCTGCAGAACTCAGCCTTTTAAAATCTTTTATTTCAACACAAGTATCAGCTGAGAACTTTTCTGAGAACTGCGACTGTTTTAGGAAGGGAAAAAGCAGCTCTGCTAGGGAGCCTTCTCTGACTTCAGAATAAACACTGGAAGTCTCCATGAGAGGATAAGTTTGCACTCTCCAGGTCTGAGGTGTTGTTGGCTTTATTTTAAGACTGAGGGAAAAACACACACTCATAATGTCTTCCCCTACACAATTCTTAACACCTGAACCTAAGAAAACTGAGAACTTCTGTATGCCCATGTGTCTCCTTTATTCATTTTCCAAATTTTGGATCATACATCCCAGCTGAAGCATGAAAAAGATAATGAAAAACTCACTCTGACTAAACATAATTGTGAGGTAATTGTTAAGGAGTAAGAGGTTATAAGAAGTACAAATGTTCACAAGTCTGTGGCTATCCTTGATTCTGTTCCATTTTGATAGGTAAGAATACAGTTCTGTGTAATTATAGTGTACTTTAATGGACAAAAAAACCCTTTCTTTTGTTTAAATCCATAAAGGTAGAAAGAAATAGAAAATGCGCAAAGTTACTAACAGACCTAAAAAAACAACTTTGCACATTGTCATTCAGGCACTCTAGCAGATGGAATTGGATCTTAGGCATGGTAAGGTAGAAATGAATTATCGTTTTGATTTTATCTTTTGAAAAAGAAAAGATGAACTAACAACTTGGGTGCATAATGACATATTTGTTTTTTAGAAATATATTCTATGATACTCTAAAATGTCAAGTTTTTGTAGCCAGGACAAAATATTTGAGTTACCTGTAACTTGTTAGGCATATCTGTGATATAGAAATAAAAAATGAAGACCTAAACAAATTATTTTTGGATCATTCATAGATTTCTATAAAGTTAATAAATAAACGATATAAAATTCTCAATTTATATAGACCAGTAGCCTCTCACATATTCTTTACTATGTGGATTGAAAATGGCCACATTTACAAGAATCTCTTTTTCTTAATTATGAAAGTAACTCTGTGCATACATTTAATTAAAATCCTATGTAAATCTGTATGCAAATAAGGCATGGGTCTTGGACAGCTGGCAGGCTGCCCAATAGGCAATCAAAATATAAAACGTTGTCTACTGCTGGATTAACGTAGCCAAAGAAGAATTTTCAGAACATATTATAACTAGTAAAAAGGCAGAGAAGTTAGTAAGGCTGTGATAAATAATTTAGTCTGTGTTACTTAGTAGAATAAAAATGTTCAAATTGGGCTTTTGTGCAACATCTAGAAAGTACTATCAAAAAAATGTAACAAAAATATTTGTAATACAGAAAAATCACCAAACTAAGCAGATATGAAAACAGAAATCCATGAAGCTATAAATATGTTAGTTTCAGGTCAGTGACATTCTGGAAAGTCAACTAATACTCAAAAGAGAGATTTTTTTTTAGTTACTCCTTCTTTCAGTAAGAACTATATATTGCTGTGTTATTTAGGGGGCAAAAAGGTGTTAATTATAAAGAATTTGAAACGAGGTAAGATAATGTAACAATCAAAAAGAAAAAAGAATTAAATTAGTTGTTTGGAGCTGTTAAGAAAGGGAAAATACAACATGCAGATCATTTTGCAACTATATTAAGCCAAAAGGTGACCACACATTAAACACTGAACTTAATTACTGTATTTTTAAGGAGGTTACATATAATAGGGAAAAGTTGCATAAAAGTATAAAACATTTAAAGAAAGGTATACAGTAATTTTTATGGGAGGTATAATTAAAGTAAGGCCAGGAGGGTTGCAATGGAATTAACACGAACTTGCCACAGATTCTTCCAATAAGGGAACCAGGGGACATCAGATTAAAGCAACAGGCTCAATTAAAGTAAAGAGCATCTTTCAGCACAACATGTAGATAAGTCTTGAAATTTCTTATGGTAGGCTGTTACTAAAGTTTAATGTGGGTTTACAAAGCTATTGAGCAATTTCTTCAAAGAAAATGCCATATAAAGCTTAAAAGACACTGCCTTCAACTGAAGAGTCCTCGGCCATGATTTTCCTAGAATTGGGCACAGAACTCCTAGGAAGGATATTTGTGTGTCTGATTTCTTTTATAGGCTTACACAGATCCGTTCTTGTCCATCATCAGAAACATGATAATAGTTTAGATGGACTTTCAGTATGTCCTCCTAGGGCTATGTTCCTTAATGAAATAAGCACACAGAACTACAGTTGAAATTATGATTTTTCAAATCCAGATTTATCATTTCAAAAAAAGATTTGTAAATGTGAATGCACTCTGCTCAAATTCTGTGATTTGGAGCACCTTTTGCTTCACATGTTTTGTTTTTCCAAATACATTTAATACATACAGATTTACTGATTGGGAAGAAACTTCCAAGCCACATTAGCATGGTTTCTATTTCAAACAAAATCATTACTGATGTCTCAAAGTGCAGGAATAGAGCTCACAGATCAGTCTTTCATATTGCAAATTCTATTTTATCTCTATTCCACAAATCCTTATATCATGCATGCAGTATGGTTTCAAGGACAAGATTAAGACATACTTTCACTTCTCTAATAATAATTGTAATTAATAATTGTTAATAAACTTCAGTCATTCATTCAGCTAGCTATAAGATGTTATTTTCCTTTCTTAGATGAAGTCCGTCCTGGCAAAATGCCAAAGTAAAATCATCATATTTCTGATTTAGGAATTATGTTAAAATAGCATTTGACTCCAATAAAGCTGCCCCTTATTATAATGTGTAAAACTAAAGGCATCACAAAACTCTTCCAGTTTTGCTAAGGACGTTCTCACATGGAATAGCTCATTTGGCACAAAATTTGCAAAACTGCTTTTCCAGCTCTACACTTTACCATTATTCCATCAGAAGATAGTTCATTTTTCATATCATACAAAACCAACCAGCTCCAAGCTTCCTCTTTAAAAGGGCCATGACACTAGAATGAGGAAATAGATCATCCAGGTCCTTATGAAAATAATTAATCATTAAAATGACAGCTTTCCAGGACCTTCTGGAAAGTGCAGTATTGCTTATAAATCCCAGCAATTGGTCATTCATCACTTCTCTAATTAATGTAATTTTTTCATACTGCTTTCCATATTCCTACATTTCTATTGTGTCTCTGGTGTAGCTGTATCAACAAAATTCTTAATTATTCTTAATTCACGTATTTTGCAACCAAAGACAAGTTCTGTGATATTACGCTTCAGATTAGAACTATTAGTTTTTCATCTATCTCTCAAAAGCAAAATATTTTTTTACTAGGAGGAGTATATATTTTTTATACTGGGAGGAGTAGCTGATAGCCCTGAGGGCTGCGCTGCCATCCAGAGGGACTTGGACAGACTGGACAACTGGGCGGTGAGAAATCTCATGAAGTTCAACAAGGGCAAGTGCAGGGTCCTGCACTTGGGGAGGAATAACCCCGGACACCAGTACAGATTAGGGGTTGACCT
>JAVCKT010036818.1:14410-26045 GCA_032273925.1 Rhynchotus rufescens | reverse complement strand
ATATGTAATTGTTAGATGAAATACTACTTAATTTTAAATCCTGAAAATAATGTCTATCAAATTATCAGACAATTGCTTTATTTATGTCATAAGATGGAAATTCTATTCATTAACCCAAATTATGTCTGAAAACTTTTGTAGAGTTCTTGTCAGTCCATACGGTATACAAATCTGTCTGTATACTGTATAAATCACTCTTACAGATCTTACATATCTTGGAAAGAGGAAAAAATGTTCAGTTAATATGTTTAATATTATGTAATGAATTTTATTTTGTGCAATAAAGATTTTTTCATATCGTCAACATAAGTTACATGAGCATGTAATTTAACACATGAGCAGGTTTTGAGGCAAACATTTTTAAAAATCTCCAACTTATCTGTTCTTGAAACATGGCTCATTACTACTATGCTTCCTTAGAAATGCTTTCTCTGAGAGTGATACTTGCTGTTGGCTTACACTCTTATAGCCATCACTTTGAGAATATGTTCTTGGGGAAAATCCGTGGTTTTAATTAACAGACTCTCACATCACAGAAGATTAAGCCAAATCCTGACAAAGGATGGTATTAGTATTCATTAGTGGATCTTTTGTGTCTATTTGTCTGATTCTTTTCTATTTTTTTTGTTTGTTTTGTTTAGACCAATTTACTGCAACCATTTTTGGAAAACAGCTAGAAAAAAGATCTTTCTTCACTAACTCATTTGCAGAGAGATTTTCTGCCTGAAATTATAAAGTTCTTCAGCCTCTTTTCATTAAGAGACTAGCAGAGAAGTCTGTAGATCTTAACTTCATTATTTGGTTTTCATGTACTCAAATGAACTGCAGCATAGCTTCTTAAAAAGTTTCAGAAGAAATGAAGCCAACTAATTAAAATGTTTCATTTTGAGTGATACTGCCAGGTTTTGTATAACAGAGCACTTTATGCAATGAGATTGATTTCAGAAAAAAGCTTTCACTTCATAACAATTTCATTTTGTGATTTGTTTGCAGTTTTTGTTTTCTGATGATGCAAGTGACAGTCATATGCATTCATTTAAGAGTTTTCAGTTCAAACGTGACCAAGTGGCCTTATTTATTTAGCAAGTATGCTAGAGATGTATATAATCCATATCACATATAATAAAAATAACTATTTACCAGTACCATCTCTGTTAATCCATGCTGATCAATAAATTTACAGGCTAGTTGGCCAGTTACTCCTCAGATGTATGGGGATCATCAGATATCTCTTTGGAAAGCTTTTGCTGCAGATCAGTCAAATGGAAAGAACTTAGTCTTAGCTTTGTTACATGGTATATGTGAGGTCTAATTCTCTTTAGTTACTGCTTGCTGATCTAATGATTTTTTTTTTTAAAGTTTGCTATAGTTAACATTTTTAATAGAAACACAAAACTTAAGAAACATACTTAAGGGCAAATGGCTGTAAGTTGCAATGCAGGAAGTTCCATCTCCAGATGAGGACGAACTTCTTCCCTGTGAGGGTGATAGATCCCTGGAACAGGCTGCCCAGGGAGGTTGTGGAGTCCTCTGGAGGTCTTCAAAACCCACCTGGATGCCACCCTGTGCCCTGTGCTCTGGGTATCCCTGCTGGAGCAGGGGGATTGGACTAGATGATCTCTAGGGGTCCCTTCCAACCTCAAGCAGTCTGTGATTCTGTGATACTAATAAAATTGTTAATGGAGTGTTAGATCTGTGCGGTATAAAATAGTCTTGTCCTAATACTAAAAATTTCTAAATTATTATCTCTCAAAAAATCCAGTGGTCTTTCCTATGTAAGTGTAATAATTCATTTTTAAATACAAAATTTGAATTGTTTAAAAGTTTTTCATATTTTGTCTTGTAGCTTATCAGCTCAAGCTTTTTAAGAAGCTACAGCCTTTTTAATTGAAAATGTATCTCTATTTTCATCAGTAATCCAATTATTGGACACTTCTAGTGGAGCCTACAAAAATTAAAACATCGTTATAATCTCTTACCAGTCTCCTCAGTCTAACCTTCCTGCACTGTATGGTAATGTATAAGTTAATTTGCTTTCAGGAGACATGGTCCCTGAAAGAGACATTCGTCTTTTATGGGAACCTACCTTTTAAGTGAACCTCGCAGGTTCTCAAAATGTTTCTTAGCACATTACACTATCATTTTGCTTCTGTACAAATACAGGTTCACCTGCACTTAGATAGCTGAATGCAGTTTTGATGTGTTCAAAATGCACAGGTGGAGCAGAACTGGAAAAGCTTTGTTTCTCAGAGAGTAAAGTTGATGAAGATATAGAGCAACTTATGCTGGGGTTGTAACTTACCTTTAAGTTAAGAATATTCCTCCTGCAAAACATAAGACTTAGGCCAGCTTTACAGAAGTGTAAGCAGCATGGGTGGGGTAGTGAAAAACTGAGATCCATCAAAACCATCTAGCAAGAGGCAGGATTAGAACCAAAAGAGGTAGTTATTCAGTAGGAGGACTAGCCAGACTCCTTGCTAAAGTAGGAAACAATATATGTGCTTCACTTTAAACTTAGCATCTGCTTATCCCTGTTGTTGGGGCATATTGAATTAGCTAGACACTTAATGTGGCCCTGCGGATTTATTCCTTCTCATCCACTCTGCAGTCTCTCTGCATTGAAACAGGGAAAGAAACTGGATGGGGAAATATAAAAAATTGCATAGCCACTGCAACTCTTATCTTAAGGGTTAATGGCCTGAGAAAATGTGGTCAAATCCCTTCATTAGGAGGGACTTGAATTTTCTGTATTATCTGATTGATGTTAGATTAACAAGTAGTGTTATGACTATGTTTTTCTTTCCTTTCCAGTTTTTCCTCTTTCCAGAACTCTAACGATGCAAACATATCAAATCATTAACTCACAATTGCCCCTTCACAAAGTGGCACAGATGACTGAATCCTTGAGTCCTTAAGTCCTTACAACTATCCATGCCATAATGATTAATTATTATTTGTGGTAATAATAATGGAAGGCATTAGTATAGCACTTTAAAAATATTTTCCAATTAATCATTTAGCTTTTTTTTTTAAATCTTTTTCCTATTCACATATGCACCCACTCACAAATTCACTGTCTCACACCAGCATAATTTTTCCAAGACAAGATGCATTTTGGAAACTATATCATTAATATCATCATTTTCTTTCTTTCTCTGTGTTCATTCTCTTTGTATGTCAAGAGAACAGAAAATAAAAAAAAAAAAAGAAAAAAAACCAAGAAATTGTAATCACTGTCTTTAATAATGGGCTGTGGCAATAAATAAAGATCCTTAAACTCCTGTATATTTCAGATAATAAATATTCCACCTTATATTAACCTTTTCATACAAACACTCTAGTGAATCAGAAATAGTTATTTTCATTTTGACATTTATGCATTTGAAATATTTATTTTTCCTTCTGATTGGGTAATCATAACCAGAAGTTTTTGAAAGTAGAGTAGCTCAGCTTTGAAATATTTGATTTTAAAAAATGACAAAGTAGCTTTTGGGGGCTGAAAGAAACTCACTGACCCCTGATTCCTCTGTTTTACTCTCAGCTAACTAAAATGAGCATCCCCACTTAGCCACATTGATGGCTTTATGGTCTTAACTATGACAAAGAATTGATAGGAGTGAATCACTATTTTTTTCCTAATGAACTCAAGATGAGTTTCATCCAAGTTTTATTGGTTATAAAGCATTAGTTTCAAAATTACACACTTAATTGTATATACTGGCTGAGACTTACCCCTCCTTTTGCTACCTTGTTCTTTTTATTAATTTAATTTGCCTTGCTTATAGAGTGGTACTACAAACAGTTAAAAGGTTAGAAAAATGTGGACTGGATGGGGAAAAGACTGAAAGGCTGCAACTAGTTCATCATTGATTTCAATGTATCACAGATATGGGGAAGTACCTATTTATATATTGGAGTAACAACTGATATTTCTGTCTTTATTGACTGTGGATTCAACCTACGCAAAGAACTTAAGCAGGACACAGAGCTTTGACACCTAAAGCCCTATGAAATGGATACTCTCACTCTAACCTGCCCTAATGGAACAGGTCTAGCTTGCAGATGACCGACATCATATCTGCTTTAGGCAAATCAATCAGCCGTGGCCCCATCTCTATGCAGGTAGCAAGTTCTATCAATATTCATCAAAGATATCTTAGCTTTAAGCAGGTGACTATGTCTCATTAATGTCATTGCTTTTATAGCATGCTAATGTTCTCTGTTGAATCAGAAATGCATCTATTGTAGAAACCCTAGCTTAATTAACATTCTAGATGAGGAATAACATTTTATGTGATGTCATTATCACAAATAAGTGAAATGAAATCAGGTAAGATTAAAATACTAGCAGCATTACTTCTCTTCAGATTCTTTTTAACAAAAAAAATGTCATTTGAGAGTCACTATACCTTAGAAAACAAAAGTTAGATTGTTATTTTCCTATTTTTCCTATGATGATTCACAGATTTTAAGCTGCAAGTAATACCCTGCTTTTTTCATTTAAATGGAGTATCTGATGATAATGTCATGTATTACACTTTAAAAAAAAATAAAAAGACAGATTGATGTGATTCATATCACAGCACTTAAAAAAGATTGGCAAATATGATCACAGCATTTCTTGGAGATTTGGAATACATTTTCCTGATTATCAGGGGTATAGTTTGTAGAATATTGAGCCAGATTTGAGGAGAAGTCAATACTCCCATGGTAAGCAAGAGATTGCATCCTCCTAGTTCAGCTTCTCCTCTATACAGAGCGTTCCTAGTGCTGATTCTGAAGAGCCTAAGGGCTTTCTGCTCATGCTAGATGGTAATAACAAAGTCCTGAAAGCAGAGCCAAGAATGGATGCAGAGCAAGAATATTCAGTCTTACTCCTATTATGCTCAGGGATTGTTATGTTAATAGATAGTGATTTGGGCAGTTCACTGTGAGCTATTTAAAGTTAAGTTTCTGGTCTGAAAGACCTGTTTAGTGTCTAAAGCAGAGGTGCAGAAGCTCTTCCAGAAGGTAATTCCTCTCCCTGAGTTTGAGGTACATCTATGGTGGGCATCAGCATGCTAAACTGAGATCTCCCATGCTAAAATGCTTCCAACACTTGTTATTTAAACTGTTAAACTGGACTAAAGTGCCTACTAGCCTAGAACAAAACCTGCTGACCTCTTTCACCACTGTCCTAGGTGAGTTGTAATCATGTCTACCTACAGTACAGAAAAGATAGTTAAAAAAAAAATGTAGCAGTAGCAAAAGCTACTCCTGGGGTGAGGAGGAGATCCCCAGCAGCATTCAATGGGTATGGCAACCTGCTTCCCAAGCTTCTCATCTTTCTCCATGGCAGTGTCAGGGAGGAGGTTTCCCAAGGCCCCCTCGGGGCCCAAGGCAGACACCAGTCATCTGCAGAGCAGGGAAAAAGCCAGGGCGTGCGGAGCATGTCCCTGACTGTGCATCAAGGGGACAGGAGTCAAGGCAGAGGTATCTCATCCAAGGAGCTTTGACTTCCATCTTCCTGCAGAAGCAGCAGTACTTGCCTAACAACACTACCCCAGTTCCATTTCAGAGCAAACATCGTTCAGGATGGTTTTCCCTGTCTCCCTACGGAAGCAGTTTTGGGTTTTCTATCATCCACAGAAACCTGACTGACTGGCCTAGGCTAGACACACATCTTGGGCAACTGTGCTTTGCCAAAGCTGTGCTAATTGACAACTGGGCTGAGAAAGGCTTTCAGTAGTGCTTCTCTTGGCCAAGACTCTTATCTTTACAGTGGGATGATGAAACTGTCTCAATGGCCAGATTGCACTGGCAGCCAATCTGCTGCAGACCTGTTATACTCAATTCCCATTTTCCACTGGAAAACATACGCAAAAATATCTTTAGAATAAGTTTCAGATTTTGGTACCAGAAGGCTATCTTACTAAGCAGAACGTTTTGTACAGCCTTCATAATGCTAACAAAGTGCTGCCTTAACTCCAATAAGCAGTGGATTTATTGAAAGTGACTTGTGCAGTCAATATCTGGAATGAAACAGCTAGTTTCATCTTGTCCAATTTTTACATTACTCTTCATTTTCCCAGGGAACTACAAAGCCGAAACACTTGCAGTAAAACACTTCCTTGTAAAATGATCTGTTTTATCTGTCACTGAGAAGGAATACATTTTCACTGCTTTAGCATCAGAATATGCATCCTTCATTTTATTTTAATTCAGCCACTGGAGCCCTAATGATCGAAGCTCCTTTGGAAGGTGCCATCAATTACAACAGTGATCTCATTCACGAGTGAAGGATGAGCCCTTTTCTGTGTTATTTAGAGATCAGTGATGGTTCCCAGACCTCTCCTCTTTATACAAATAATACCATATCTCTCACGTGCCACTTGCATTTTTCCAACTGCTGCAGTTTTATGACTTTTTGCAGACCTTGGTTATAATAACTTCATATTTTTGATGCCAGCAGCCCCAGGACAATTGCAATCCAATCATTCTGCTTTCATCTACCTTGATTAATTCAATTGTTCACAATCCCTGACTTCTGGAAGGAAATTCTGCAGAATATAGATTGGATCTAAAACAGTTGATTTTCCTCCATGAAGGAGGTGCAGCACATTATAGATTGCAACAAACTATGCCAGAAACAATATTTATTTTGCATCTTATCAACAGTTTTGGTGCTATTCATCAAAACAATTGGACTGCCCTTGGGTATTTTTCATAAGCTTATCTTCAGCACATGGGCTTTAGTCATTGGTAGTTAAATGTGTTGTGCAAAGGAGGACCCAACCAACAGTAATGCAAACCAGGGAAGAGAGAGGGGCTATCCCTCACAGGGCAGGTATTTTCAGAACTAACCTTTGGAAGCCGAGCCTTTCTGTTAAGTCTTCAGCTTCATATTTTACATTATATAAATATGATTTTCTCCAAATCAGATTTGGAGAAAATCAGATACTTCGAACTGGGAGCTGAAACAGCCAGAATGAGGAGCAAATGATGCATTAAATACCAAAGGGGAAAGGCTGGGGCAGAGTGTCTGAGATCCTGCTCTGTGAGGGACAATGGAAGAAATGGACATCTCCAGCCCCAGAGATTTGCAGCATGTCTCCTTCTGTTCCCTCCCAATTGATATCCATCTTTTATCTCTTTTGAATGATGATGATGATAATAGTAATAATGGAAATAAAAAAATCTGTTACAGAGGCAGGATGTGCTACTACCCCCCCCCAGTGGTAATAAGAGTAGCTCAAAACCTTCCTTCTGTTGAAGAATTATGGCAAAATACCAGGCTATGGGCTTATTTTATTAAGGTTCACTTCTGCTTTTTCTGAAGCTGTTCTGCTCTTTGGAAAAAATATTTTCAGGATTTGTCAGGCAGCTAGTTTAACTTACCATACATTATTTTTGTTTTTGCTAGCTCCAGTGGTCTCTAAACTCTTCTTTGTGCGTTGTGTGTTGTAGGTCATCTCGGGGAGAAGACCATCTAGCTTTTCAATAAATAATTTTAAAAATAATAATATCTTCCCATTAAGAAGCATGTGACTAAGCTCAAAGGGTGATAATGGTACTGTTTAAAGAAGCGTCCATGAAGAATTATTTTCACTGGAAATATCTCCCTAAGAGTAGAACTCTAGTAGTAAAGAGTAGGTTGTGTAAGATAACAGGCAAAGCATCTTTAGATTTTATTGAAATAAAACCCCTTTTTTTTAGCCATATAAAGCCATGTATTTCAAACATACTAAACCATTCAAAAATGTTTTCTATAAATAATTTAGCATTAAATAACTAAAATTATTTTATGGATCATCTATTCCATTTCTTTTCCTCTCTGCCTCATTGCAGATTTAAAAAGCTGCATGTGGCAGAGCTGATACAAGGCAATTCAGAAATTAAGTGCTATTATTGCTATTTTTCATACATATTTGGACTGTTCTCATGATAAGGCCCAAGATGTCCCATCTTTTCATTGTGCCTTCTTATCATAATGTGTGTCCAAATGCTAGGGAAACTTTGCAAGATTAAGAGCGCTTGTGTGAACATTGAGCTCTACTGCTAATACTGAATCCAAGTATTCCCAGTATTTAGTTAACCACTGCCTCTTTCTACAAATTATTCTAAAACTCAGAATCTTATTTGAGAGGAAACTCAAAATATAGTAAAATTACCACTACTCACTTGCTCAGCTTTACTTAGAGACCTTTTTTTTCTCTGCACTGTCTTTAATGAGACTCTTTCACAACACACACTTGTAGAGTTCTGCTCTCTCACCTCCACCTGTGTGTTACACTCATTACCTCTAAAAGGTTTGACTCCTAAGAATAACAACAAAGCAGGACATTAATAAAACTAACATCTGAAAGTCATGAATTGCTTCTTTTTCTTAAAGGAGAATTGCTAGTAACATGATTCAGAGTATTTAAAACATATTGCTGTCCTGAAAAGCCTTGTTGCTCCCTTTCTCCATGTTGTTTGCTAATCAGATTATATGAGCGTAATTCAAGGAAAGCTTTTCTTACCTTTGGCTTAGCACCTGTATTATAGCAATAATGTTATCTTAATTCAGAGGCTGAAAGTTATTAGCTACTACTAGAATATTAAAACCCAACAGGCTTGTTGCCAGTTCAAGTGCAATGCATATGCGATGTATGTAAATTTATACTATGATCTGCCTTGATACTAGTTTTGAAACTAACACACTTTTGGATGAATAAATATTTTCTTGGTGAAGATAAGTGCATACTACTTTATATTTTTTTGGTAGACTGGCATTTTGTCCTTTAGGTTGCATTGCAATTATTATCTTGTAAATTGCATAAAATTACTGTTGTCAAAGAGTTGCTCCCCACCAAAGTAAAGCCATGAATATTGTTAAACACCTACTGAGAAGCAATTGCGTGTAGTCCACAAATTCTCTCAAAGCTACGCATGAACTGAATTTAAATGTAAAACATACAAGATACATAATCTTTATTTTTAATTGATATGCACCTTTTCCTAGTGAAATGAGCAACAATGTGAACTTACTTAAATACATGAAGGAGATATAGCTGATTTAAATTATCACATGTAAACAAACTTGAAGGATATCCTGTTAGAAGCTGAAGACTCCCCGTTGCCCAGAAAAGATGCTTGAGTGAGAATATATCTGATATATGTGTACCTTCATACACATAGAAACACATACATATGTATATTTTATATATAAATAAAATCAGTAGGTATGACCCAAATATCTCCAAGCCTACCTTTGCCAGTTTTTATGGTTCAGAAAATGAATAAAGTTATGCTATAAGAAATTAGTAGCCACACTGTGATCACCTGGAGCTATAATCATTTCAAGTCTCTGGCTTTACAGGGTGGCAGGAAAAAAGATGTGGCAATCTGAAACTATAGTCACATTCTCCAAAATAAAAACTTTCTAGTTCTCAAAATATTTTTGCTTCTTCTTTGCACCCCAAGGCCTCAGAGTACGTAAAAAGATAATCCTTTTCATGTATTGATAACATTTGCTTTCAGAATCAGTACAAAACTGTTGCTATAAGGGAGGAAATTTTGCTTGATATACCTATTGCTGAAACATTGTGAACATTTTTTTTTCTATTTTACATTTAAAATGTAAAGATAAACACATGTTGGTCTCTGCTGAAGAGGCTTCAGAGAAAATGCCTGAAAGTAGAAATGGAGTGAATTGCCAAACAGGCATATCTGCATTTGATAGTCTAAATATGAAAGTTAACCAATCCAGATATATGTAAATTAAAGGTCCATAAAGAAAATGAAGGAAGTCTTGCAGAGTTAATTTTTGTTTTCAACTTTCTGACTCTATCTGAGTGCTTAGAAGCAATTTTCAGTACAATTATTTCCCTGAGTACTGACCTTAGGGAAACCTAAAACTGAGACTTGTAGCAGCTTGTTCAGCTCTCAGGGAAGAAACCCACTTTGTACATCTCTCCAGCTACTATCCCTGGCTGAAGGCCATAAGGAAATACTAACCAACAAACTCAAAAAACTCTCATATCAGCCAGCAAGTGGCTGTGGCATACTTGGGGTCATGCCAGGGCACAGCTCTAATGTTAAAAGACAATTCTTTGTGGGCATGGACACAGATCAAGATAATATTGCTGAACCTACATGCAGCCTTTGACGTGGCAGAGCACAGAGCAGGATAATCACTCCTACATGATCTGCTTATGATCCATAGTCTTCCAAAAAGCAGCCACAATAGCTTGTATAAAGATGAAATATCTCTGCAGCACAAGTGAAATAATCTGGTTCTATGTGGCATTCATTAAAGTACAGCATTTTTCTTGTAGGACTCAGCTTGGATTTAGGGAAGATGAGGAGTAGTGAAGGGAATCTAGAGAAGAGCAACAACACTGATCAGAGGTACACTAAAAATTATGTGAACATAACCTGAAACTCTATAATGGTGATCAAACTGCAGCTTAAAAAAAAATGCTTAGCTAGACCCTAGACTAAAATGATCTGTTAAGAACTTCTTCCACACTAATTACTCTAATGCTAGGATATGCCTAATTTCCATTCACTGTTAATAACAAATTGTGAAGACCTCTAATAGAAACTATTTTTTGAGCAAAGAAAAGCTGTTTAAGGAATGAAATGATACTCATTAGAAAGGAAATTGTTCTGAAGATCTAGCTAAGGTATAACTTTTGTGAGTAAACAATACTTGCAGCATCCAGAGGGCACAAAGCATTGGATTCTTATCTGAATCCCCCTTAAGTCTAGTTAAATGCAGAGCCTTGTTTCTCTTTAGCTCTTGGCATATTCGTCTGCTTTCAGGCTGCTAGGAAGCTTTATTCTTCCTGCCTTGCAGAGGATCTTGGCATCCCCAGGTTGGATTACTGTAGGTCAGTGCTCCTGAGGCTACATGTCAAGATAACGCACAGGTTCCAGCTGGTACAAATGGTATCTGTCACCTTCTCCATGTTCCTGCAATCATAAACACATCAGGCGCTAGTCACTTCACTAAAAATCAGCTTTCTTTGCCAGTACAAGGCCTGATTTTCCAAGTAATTAATGAATGAGTCCAGCTACTTTAAGAACTGACTTCTGATCTGTAAGTGACACCAACAGCTGCTTTTTTTCTGCCATGATCCAGGTCACTGAACCAGGACGAAGCCTGTGACAGATGGGGGTAGAAAATTCTCTCCTGCTCTGAACTTAGACTTCAGAGAAGGAGAAAACCTTCAAGAGGTGGTGAGGAGAATCCTGCTCAGCCATCTATAATGTAGGTTTCTCTTCTGACTCCTCCCCGCTAAGACCAGGTATCCAATTGCGTAGAGAGAAAGGGGACTCACACATTATGGAGTGACTTTGGAGATATCTTATTTCTTACATGCAAGTCATATGTGAAGGGCATTCAGCCTGGCAGTAGATAGGTAGGTAGGTAGGTAGGTAGGTAGGTAGGTAGATATCTAGGCAGATAGATAGACCTCCCTTTAGTTCCTAAGTGTTGTAGCAAATGGAGGCACAGGAACTATTGGAATGGGAGTAAAATCTCGATGAGTTCACTGTGTGTTAATTAATCCTCCATTTAGCAGTGTGACGGACAGTACAGAGCACATACATAACAGGGATAAAGAACGGCAACTTTAGTAAATTGAATTTACACACAGTAAAAGAAAGG